>JANHFR010001136.1:198768-214191 GCA_032468015.1 Mimophis mahfalensis | reverse complement strand
CTGACTGTGTGAAATGCCGCTTGGCGGGGGCAAGAGCCCTAATGAGCAGGCATATGCATGGAATGAGGGCTGTTGCTGAAAACACATTGTAAAGCCGCCCTGAGTCTTCGGAGAAGGGCGGGATATAAATGGGATTAAAATTAAAATTTTAAATTAAATTAAAATTAAATTAAATAGGTGCGAACTGGTAGAAACCCACCCCTGGGTTAGGGTTAGTCCTTCCTAAAGAATTTCCAATCCAGTCATGTCAAATGGGTCAATTTTCATTTGGTCACAGAGTTAAATATTGTTTTAACTTAATGCTCACAAACCTTGGCTCATATATTCCTCTAGTTCAGGAGTGTCAAACTTGCGTCATCACAGCATAGTCACATATATTGGGACTTTTTTCTCCTTCACTAAACAGGAGGGGGCAGGGCCAGCATGTGACGCATCCGGCCCACAGGCCACAAGTTTGACACCCCTGATCTAGTTCTTATATTTTTCTGATATAGTAGCAGGATAGTTCTGTTTTTAGGTAACAGTCATTTAGCATTATGCATGAATCCTTAATTCTCACTTGATGTTAACTATGATTTATTGAAAAAAACTAACTAATCTGGATAGTTTTTGTCCAGTCTCCAGCCTTCCTTGACAAATTAGTTGCATGACAGATTCAAAAGGCTCTGGATGAAGTAAGTTATCAAGACTCTCTCAAGCAGGATTCAGGCTAGAATATGGGACAGAGATGGCATTAATCATACATTTAGATGACCTCTGGCAGGATTAGGATGGGGGTTGTTCATACATCCCCTCTCTTTTGTTCTTCCAGAGGCCTTAAAAACTATTGGCCATGTTATCTTTCAAGATTGGCTTTGAGAGTTGAAGGTGGATGGTACTGAGCTGTGCTTCTCTCCCTCCTTAGAGGGTGGTTCCAGTCAATGTTGATAGGGGAAGAAAAGTTCAGCCTATGGCCCGACTTTGTAGGGTACTGCAGGGTTCAGTCTTCCCTTTTATTTAATACCTACAGGAGACCACTAGGTGCGGTGATCCAAATATCTAGGGTTGAAGTATCATTAGTATGCTGGTACTCAATTTGTATCTCTTCCTTGGACTGACTGAGTGATTCTGTCCTATCTCAGTATCCAATTAGCAAAGGCCTGGTTGGAATGCAGTAGGCTTTGACTCAAGCCAAGCAAGGCTGAATGGCTTTGGGTACTTGGGTCTTCTGGTGTGTGTTTTTTCTACCTTTGGTCCTGAATGGGTGGCACTGCTTCAAATCACCTGGTGTACTATCTGGGAAATTGTTTTGGGTTCATGGCTTCTGCTTGGAAGAACAGTGGTAGCTGTGGCCAAGAGGATGTTTGCACACCTTTGAGTCCTGTAACAATTGCATCCATTCCTGGATTGCGGCTTTGCTCACTTTCATTCATGCCCTTTTGATCTGTTTCCAGATGCAATTCAAGATACTGGTTGCCATCTTTGAAGCCCTGCATGTCCTGGGATCAGGTTCCCTGATGGATCTTCTCACACTTGTTTCTCCTTCTAATCTGCTTCAGAAAGATGGACATACTCCAGATTCCATTGTCCAAGGAATGTCAGTGTGTGAGATTAGGAGATATGCCTTCTCTGTCATAACCCCCATTCTCTGGAACATCCTCACTCCCAAGATACTCTGTTGGCCTTGAAGTACTGGTTATATGCACAAGTCTGAGGTCCAAATGCATGAAGGATGTCATTTTCTGGTTATGTTAATACTCACAGACTAAAAATATTTATTTTATATACAAGATGCCCTGGATTTAGGACCAGTATTGAGCCCAAAATTTCTCTTGCTAAGGAAGACATCGTTAAGTGAGTTTTGCCCCCTTTTTTGACTTTTCTTGCCATATTTGTTAGGTGAAGCACTGTAGTTGCTAAATTAGCAACATGGTTGTTAAGTGAATCTGGCTTCCCCATTGACTTTGCTGGTCAGAAGATTGCAAAAGGTGATCACATGATTCTGGGACACTGCAATTGTCATAAATATGAGTCAGTTGCCAAGTGTTTGAATTTTGATCACATGACCTTGGAGATGCTGCAATGGTCATAAATGTGAAAAACGGTAATAAACCACTTTTTTCACTGCTGTTGTAACTTTGAATGTCTCTCAAATGAACTGTTGTATATCAAGGATTATCTGTATTTACTTTTTCTTTTTATATTGGGTTTTTAATTGGCTTAATTGATCTTATATACTTGGCTCCCCAGAGTCACTTTTCTAAGGAGGGCAGCTATACAAATGGAATAAATAAATAAATGAGTAACACATCTAAAGACATCAAATTTTGGGCTGGTTCTGATAGTGGATATGTTCTAGGGCTGGAAGGAAGGAGCTGCAACCCAGGTAGGCAGAACTGGTATCCACTGTTTCAATATTTCATCTAATACATTATCAAATTATACACGATCGTTATACCAACTCTCCCCCCAATCATAAGAATGGAAGCCTATAAGAGTTATACAAAAGCCCAGTGTCCTTATATCTTGGTCCACTTGTGGGGCCACAGTTATTGCCATGAAACAATCTGGTGGGGTTGTTTTTCCCCTGTTAATATTTTATTAGGAATCTGAGTGGTGACAGAGGCTCTGGTTTCCTATTCCAAATCTCAGGCTATTTTCTATTTTCTATGCTTTGTTCAATGAAACTTAAGCCCTTGATTAGGACTGCAGAGTTAATATGTCAAGTTAACCACAGTAGCTGTTTCAATGCCTTGCTGAGCCTTCCCTACTTGCAGCAGAGGAACTCTAGCCACTTAAACCAACAGAGTACGAGGTACTTGCCTGAAGCTTCCATCCATGAGAGGAAACTCAGCTATTTCCCCAGGACCCTTTGGATTTTTCCCCAGGCAAGAGTTAACAGCAAGGTCTATTACTCTCAGCCAGTTATGATTCACATACCTAACTAAATATTTCCACTCCTATTTTCAAACTAAAAATGTCTACAGGGACACAAGAGACTGTCTTGTCTATTTTGAAGCTGCAGCAGAAGGTTTTTAGATGTGGCTGGAATTTTTATTTATTTGGTTTACATAGCTTATCCATCTCTTATGTGTGACACCAGGTGGCTTGCAATGAAAACATAAATATATATTAAAAAAGGAATAAAGCAGTCATACAAACATCAAAAACAATTAAAGCCACTCAGATACAGTCACCTGGAGATCACAGACATTCAAGAAAGAGTAGAGCCATTTTATGGCCTCTACACCAATCCCTCATCCCCAAGCCAAACGACATCATGTAAAACTCAGAGGCATGTTTTGCAGTCTTCCCTAATATTTTCTTTCCAGAAAAATTGGAATTGTAGTTCTCAGACTGAAGGCCAGGATGGATAGAAAACCTGGGTTTCAATCACAATCCAGTTTGAGCAGAGTGGTAGATTAGGAAACAAGAATTGTATACCTGATATTGTGCTTTCATCCCTCATCTTCATCCCCTTAGCTTTCCTTTTGCCCTTTCAAGTAAAAAGGCTCAGGCATCTTTGGGTTGTTTTGTTTTCTTCTATTTATTTTTTTCATATTGTGTTTTGTTTTATTTGTGTAAATCTTGCAACTTCTTATTTGCTCTCCTCTCCTTTCTGCAGTATTCTGGAGCCATCTTAACCTAGCATCTATGAGAGATTGTGAGGGGGATGAGAAAGAAATGGGAGGAATTTGAGACATGAACACCAATAGATAGCAGAAGATATTAATGACTTAGGTAATTCTCAACTTATGACCATTTGTTCAGCAACAGTCTGGAATTAAGACAGCCTCTGAAAGGGTGCTTTACAGCATATAAAGCTGACCCTCACAAAACATTGCACCCAGTTGTATGATTGTGATCTGGTTGTTTGGTAATCTGTTCACACTTATGACCATTTGTGAAGCACCCTGCAATCATGAGACAGCCATCTGCAATCTTTTCTACCAGCTTTCCCCAGAAATTCAATGGGGGAGCTGGCAAGGGAAGGTTGCAAGCTGCTGCTGACTGTTAAGAGGACTTCCTTATCTCTTGGTGCTGACTGAGAGTTGCCTGCTGAGGGGGGCAAACTCCTTCAGCAGGGTGCAGCCTGCCAGGCTTTTCCATTTGATCTGATAAGGTTTTAAGCAAGACTCCCCCTCAGAAACTTTACTATTTCTATCTTTCCAAAAGGATCAGGGAATGGCCAGTGTTAAATGTCTTTAAGCAGAAAGTGTGATTCTTCCCATGCTTTCACTGTGTGAAGAACTGTTTTGCTCAAACAGAGCTTAAGAGTCTGGAAAGGTTATTTACTTACTAGCTGATAACCCGGCTTCGCTCAGGTATTTATGACAATGCTGCAGCCTACAATTTGCAGCATTCTTTGCCCGATTTGCATGACTTGCCTCTATTGGCTGGAGAGCCTCTGATTTGCATGCCTTGCCTGGTAACCCTCAGTACATACATAGAGCACATACACATGCCTCATCACAATTCTGTTATATATAGAAAGATACATACACATATACATACACATACACACATGTATATATAGAGAGAACATAGATAATAGAATGAATGGCATGGTGGCCTAGTGGTGAAGACGCTTGCCTCCCACTCTGAAGGTTGAGAGTTCAATCCTAGGTAGCAGCAGATACTCAGCTCTATCCAGTCACTTCCAACTCTGCTCCAACCATAAAGGAGATAAAATGTTAAATTAAGATAAAACCATAATAACATCACTGTAACATGGAGCCATATAATTGCAATGGGATAGATGTTCTAATTCAATATCTAAGGAGGCTAACCATCTAACTGCTTGTGACATGGCTGGAATGAGATTGTCCCAGGTGCCTTAAAATTTCCTGATGAGATTTCAAGAAAGTCAACAAAAATATGGGCTGAAGGAAGATGGAGGGGAAGTGAGGAGGGACAAAGGAGGGTTGAAGGAAGGAAGACAGAGGGCAAAAGAAATGAGGGAGGAAGGAAGAGAGGGGAAAAGAAGGAGAAAGCAGGCAGGCAGGAAGGCAGAAGTGAGGGAGGAAGGAAGACAGGGGAAGAGAAGTGAGAGTGGAAGGATGAGTGGGAAAGAAGAAACACAGAGGGAGAAGATAAAGAAGGAGGGAAGGAGGAGGAAGGAAAGAGGGAGGCACAAGGGAGGGAGGAAGTAATAAAGGAAGGAGGAACGAAGGAAGATGGAGGGGAAGAGAAGTGAGGGAGAAGGAAGGAGGGAGGGAGGAGGGAAAAGAAGTGAGGGAGGAAGAAAGGATGAGGGGGAAGGAACATGGAGGGAGATAAGGAAGGAAGGAGGGTGGGAGGAGGAAGGGAGGAAAGAAGGAAGGTGGAAGGAAGATGGCAGTCCCATAAAAAATTACCTGGGCAACGCCGGGTAATCAGCTAGTGTCCTAATATTTGTCTTCTCTAATTGAACAGCTGCTATACATATCCTGTAGGGATTTGTAAAACGTTCCCTTTGCAAACAAGGCGAAACATTCAGTCTGTTGCAAAGTCCATTTCCACACAGTGTACACTAGATATAGCCCACTCTTTCAAATCCACAATCCTATTTTAGAAGACTCCACCTCTCATAACGCAGAACAACCAATAAATGCCAGAAAGCAACTTTTCAATGATGTTAACTATATGTAGCAGTAAACTCCAACAATTGTTGGCATTCACAGCTAATTGAAGAGCAGTACAGGCACTACAATTATGTGTGGTATAAACTAAGTTCAACTCTTCTCTTGTTTCTCTTGTGTATGTTTAGAAAGTCCTTATCAACTTACTTTCACACTATTTTCTCCACCTTTTTCAGCTATTGTATTTTGGCAAGTTGCTCTATCACATGCTGGAATTGCCCCACTGTTTATTTTTGGTTCCCAAGCAGCTTTGCTTGCAGAGCCAGAGATGTGAGAAAATCCTCCTTGCTTGCTTATGATGCATGAAGGGCTAGGTCCTGATTCAGAGCACTCTTTGATTCTGATTCCTGTCAGCAGCTGGTTTTGTTCCTTGGTAGCTAATACAGGAGCACTTTGCTTTCCCATCTATCTGAGCTTTATTGCTGGCTTTCTTGCTTTCACTGATTTGTTTACTTTATATATCAAGCAGATGATGGATGTTTCTTTTTTTAAAATGATCTTTATTAAAAATGTTAAAAACTTAACAATTAACATTCGACACAACAACATAAAACCAATAACAAACATAAAAACATAGAAACAGCAGACTGAGGGGTTTACTCACCCCCACCAGAAAGAAATTTTTTTGCATCCCAAAACAGCAGAGTATAAATCCACTGTATATAACTCGTATTTCTTATTTTCTATCGAATTTATCTATATATATCCTTATCTACCAATGCCCAAGCAGAAAGAAAAGGAAAAAAGAAGATATTTCAAATTTGGTCAGTTCTTCTTCCCTTATTCTTTAGTAATCTTTTATTCATCCAAACATACCAGAAGTCCCAGCTCTTATTAAAAATCGATTCCCTTTTCCCTTTAAGTATATAGGTCAGTCTATCTGACCCTACACAACTTAAAATCTTACTTATGACATGCTGGTCTGTTAGGATTTCTCTTTCTTTACAATATAGGTCATTCTTGCCACAGTTGTAATATGTATAAATAAATACTAATCACTTTTAGTAACTTCTCCCAGGTTTATTTTCTAGCAAAAATGATCCTGGATGATGGATGTTTCTAATTACTTGATAAAAGATGATAGGAACCCCAGTTTCTATTGTGGGGTTAAAAAAGGAACACAGGCCTCGTAAGAGATAGTCTTTTCAATTGTACTGACTTTCCTTTCTCTTGTGACATTAACTCCTAAAGTGTCAAATGTACTTTAAATGGGCTGATCAAATGTAAAGCACATTTTATACTCTAATTTATAAAATAGCAAAAATTAAAAGTAACACTGTTACACTGCAATTTTATCTGCTTTATATATTCATTAATTATAGGCTACAAAAACCTGAAGAAACTTCAATTACTATTTTTCTTTTTGAGTTTCTTATGGCCCCCTATGCTTTTTAAGTGCAATTCCATATTTACATCATTTTCTGGGTCACCTGAGATGGAATAATTTTATCCTCAATACAAATACAATCATTTATACAAATTCAATAAGCAAAGAAAGTTGGCAGAAGCACTATACAAATATTTTTATCCTTTTCAATATTAATTCCTCATGACAAACTACACTGTATTCTTTATCATAATTTGCATGTCTAAATTTTTCTCTATCCATAATCCCTTGTTTAGACAATGTTCTACAACCGGTAAGACATACAATTTTCTTATTCTGATGTTTAAATGCTTAACTCCAGTTTTCACTCCAGATTTCCTACCACAAACATCTTAGTCCTTCATTATTTATTCCAGTTCAATATTTTTTATTTCTCATTCAATCTAATTTTACAGAAAATGTACAAGTTCTTAGAAAACAGCACAGTACTATCTAGCTACAAACTTAAACATGTTTTTGTCTCCTATACAGTGCCTCCAGCACAAACATTCCTTACAAATTTATCCATAAATGTATATAAATTTCTTAATAAATAAATGGTTAAACAAATAAATAAATAAACCTAATTTTGGGTCAGGGACAGAAATAGATGAGGGATCAAGACAAGAGTCAAATAAATTGTTTCATGAGTCATTTGCAAATCAAGAAATATTTCCAAATTGTAAGATAATATTTGGGGTTTAAACAGTATTGGGTTTCAAAACAAGAATCGGTTTGGCTGGACAGAGGAAAGAGGCTGCATTTCCCAAACACATCTTCCAAAAGCAGATGGAGTGGATATGGGGAAGAGGGATTCAATCACACTGATTTCAAAAACTACTGTTATGTAAAATATCCATGAACCTGCACAAATCTGGATATGGATCTCTGAAAATATTTAAACAGAATGGGTGAACATGAAGGAAACTGGAAGATTAGATAATATTTTATAGGTTCCTGATAAACTGTCTTTCTCTCAGATCCCACAATGATTAGAGAGATATTCAAAAAGGAGATGGGCAAAGCCAACTCTCAAAAAATGAGATTAAAAATACAGAAGAATAAAATGCTTATATCAGCTTTAAATTACAGTCAAGATAAAATCAGATACATGAACTGGTTGCTTCTTTGAATTTGTATCTTTCTATGAATAACTAAGCAGTTGTATTTCATGCTAAGACATAATCGTGCTTACATTTTACAGACGGCATCCGTTTACAGTATAAACTCACTTTAACCATTTAGTACAGGTCATGCTGCCATGTAAAATAAATAATACTATGAAAGGTCAGCAAATGAATACTGAAGAATTTCCTATTAAAACCTTAACAAGTACAGTACAAACATTATCTCTTTAGCTCCATCACTATTAGCAAACAATGTTTCAGTGGATGTAGTAACAATAAACAAAACACAAAAACAGTAGACCTTATTCCACTTATTCAAATCAATTCCAACACATTTCTGAAATTCAACAATTAAAGAAAATACACATATATTTCCAGCTGCCATTATCTCTTTTTTGGTAGGATTTTCCAAGAGAACAGATCACCTATTTATGATATTTATGACTTTTTATGATTTGTAACAAACAGTGAAACTTAGCATCTATCACAGCACCTCCTTTTTCTCAAATGAGCATTACTGTTGTGGTTAATTCTGTCCTCTTGCCATTCATGGCAGAAAGGGACAGCAACAACCCCTGATTCAGATCCCCAACATCTGAGTTGCTTCCAGCATGATTTATTTGTCAGTTAATTAATTATTACATTTATATCCCACTTTTATTTTTGTAAAACTCAAGGCAACAGGTTTAGCTACAGAAAACTATAAATAACCCTTTATTGCTAAGTTAAATGGAAGGAAGCAGGCCTATACGTAACCAATGCTCTGTTTTTCTCTGTTCCTTAATTCTAATAAATGTAGAATTAAAGAATGTATAATTCATCTATTGTAGGTACATGATAGATGCGTTATACATTCTTTCACAAATATGCATATGCATACATGCATTGATTAGAGTAGAGCTATTTGTTATTATATATTTCTGGGTCAAACATCTCCAAGGCAAATCCCTGATTGTTTCAAATTTAGAGATTTCCTTGACCATATATGTGTGCGTATGTCAGGCATATACACGTGTGTGTAAATGCATATACGTTCTACCTATTGTAATCATATCTATGGAGATTCTCTTTCTTCCAGGTCATGATTGTCCCAAAGATGCTTTTTCCAAAAAGCAAATGACTTTCTTGGGTTTCTTCTTTGAAAACATTTTGCTTCTCATCCAAGAAGCTGAAGAAGGATGAGAAGTGAAACGTTTCAAAGAAAAAACACCCAATATAGTCCAGTGGCTTTTTGGAAAATCAACCATGACCTATGATTGAGAATCTCCACAGACATAAATGAAGAAGCTTCTTGGATCAGAAGTAAACATTTTCAAAGGTAAAAGAAAAAGAAAACCCAGTTGCCTTTTGGGAAAAGCACCTTTTGGACAACTGTTATATTCACGTTTGTTTTCTACTTAACACCAAGTCTAAATATCCAGTAAAAATGTTTCCTTGCTCTTTGTTCTACTTGGTTATAGCTGTTAAAAGGTATAATTCACCAGTTGGATTTACTATTGCAAAATTCAAGGGGGAAAAATACTGCTTATAGATGCAGACAATACTCTTAGGTATTTAAAAGCTGTAAACTAATTACTTGACGTTCAACAAAAATTCTGTTTCATAGGATTGATGGCAACACAATAGCTCACAATATGTCAGATGTAAGTATGGCACGTTGAGAGCAATGGAAAGCTCACTTCCTGACACTGATGAACAGAATCTTTTGTTGTTGTTGTTGCTGACTGTAAGTATCCAGCCTACTGTAACTCAGCCGCAGCCTGTTTCAAATCTTCTACAATCAGATCCACATCTTCTTTGCTTGTATCACGGCCCACACTGAGGCGTATGCCATTCTGTGCAATATTATAAGGAATTCCACAGCTAAGCAGAACAGCTGAGGGCCTGGAGAACAGACACAATTAAAGCAGAATATAACCTTTAATAGTATTTTTACCATGTTGATCTGAGAAGCATATAGAGAAAGGAAACAAATTATGCATAGCTCTTCCTGTGCCAAAAACATTTATTTCTAAGATGTTTTTGTTTCAATAGAAATTCAAGCATGGTCCAATTTGTATGTTGAGGTCTACAGAATTCCAGACTTTATAAGGATGATAGACAATTAAACCCAGTTGCAATGTACGGCTGTGAAAGTTGGACCATAAGAAAGGCTGAGCGCCCAAGAATTGAGGCCTTTGAACTATGGTGCTGGAGAAGACTCCTGCAAGTCCCTTGGACTGCAAAGCGATTGAACCGGTCAGTCCTAGAGGAGATCAACCCTGACTGCTATTTAGAAGACCAGATCCTGAAAATGAACCTTAAATACTCTGGCCACCAAATGAGAAGAAAGGACTCACTGGAGAAGAGCCTAATCCTGGGAAAGATTGAGGGCAAAAGAAGAAAGGGATGACAGAGAGTGAGGTGGGTGGATGGAGTCACTGAAGCAGTCGGTGTGAGCTTAAATGAACTCCGGGGGGTGGAAGAGGGCAAGAAGGCCTGGAGGAACATTGTTCATGGGATCGCAATGGGTTGGACACGACTTTGCAACTAACAACACCACCACAATTCAGTAATTTCTTTCAGAATTACTGAATTAATGTAATTAGATTAATGTACAGAAATTAATATTCAATAATAAATATGGTATGGATGACAAGCCATAGCTGTCAAGTTTCCCGGATTGGCCATTTTTTCCTCCCTTTCCTGGCCCCGTCCCATTTTTAAAAAAATTTCCCGTATTTTCTCTGCCTTCACAACCCCACCCCACCCCCGTGCACGTGTGTGCACTATTCCAAGGCCGAGCAGGGCAGGTTGTTGGGAGGGGATTGCCCGACAGTCATCTGGGCCGCGGAGGGAATCCCCGTGATGCCTCATGCCCCACCCTCCTCAACTGGGCTTCAGAGAATGATTCCCAAAGCCCAGTTGATCGGAGCATGGTGGGGTGTGGGGCGTTGGGTGAGGAGGGAGCGGGGCATCGGGCAAAGGCGCTGGTGTTCGGCAGCCTGCGGCAGCCTCCCATGTACATTTCCTGCTGATTGGGGGGGGGGAAGTTCGGCCCCCACCCCCCAATCACCTGGGCCACGGCAATGTCTCCGGTGCATGCATGAGCAGGGGGGGCATGGGGGGGGCAGGGCACGCCTTTCCCGTATTTTATCCTTTTCTACTTGACAGGTATGGACAAGCTAAACATTAAGGGCTTTTAAGTATGGAGAATGTGGAACTGTTATTTATTTAGCACTTTAAAACTGATAAGAAGTTATCATATATAACACATACTCCTAATGACTTATGGAACCAACTGTGATGAAAGGTTGTGGATTTTTGTTACAGTATGCTATTGCACACGCTAATAACAAATTTAAACTTCAAGTCCAGGTCTTTATGTAGCCAAGATTGAACACCTACATCTGAGAAGCCAGCATGAAAAGATTCAAAAGAATCATAACTGTATTAAAAAGAATATTTTTTTTAGTTATCCATTTTAACTACAAGAACAGATAAATTTAGATTTGATTATATTTAATGACTATGCTATAAACTGACTGGTGAGAGAGAGAAAAACAAATCAATAATAAAACCAATTATGAATTCAAGTAATGGATTGCAGCAAAGCTACTAGAATAAGTCTCCTAGTATTGTGTAGCTACCTTATTTGCATTCCAAAATGTCTATGGCAATTTTAATAAATATTCTATAGGTTTCAGAGTATGTTTTAAGACTTTTGAAAAGAAAGATACTGTATAAATGCAAAGTACTTATACAAACCTATGGTATCTGAAATACTACATACAGCAGGGGTGGGTTTCAGCCAGTTTGGCCTGGTTCGGGCGAACTGGTTGTTACAATTTTGCGCGGTTCAGAGAACCAGCAAATTGTACTCCTGTCTGGCCCCGCCCCTCCATGCCACGGTTTTGTGCAGTTCAGAGGCAAATCTTGACACTGACTGGCAAAAAGCAGCATGGCCATCCCCTGCTGTTTCAGTGTGAGGAGGAGAAGCTCACATGAGAGGGGGCTGCGTGCGCGTTTGGTTTGGACTACAAATCACCTGAGATGTGCCAGAGCCAAAAAATAGCTCTGGCACATCTCAGCTGATTTCTAGCCCAAAGAAGAATGCATGCACAGCCACACAGAAGTTTCTCCTCCTCAAACCTAAAGAGAGGGGGCTGGGCTGGGTGCTTCTCCACAAGTCCCTCCAGAGAAGCCCAAGCCCAGCCATTCCCTGTTGTTTTGGTGTGAGGGGGCGAAGCTTCCGTGTGGCTGCGTGCGTGTTTTGTTTGGGCTAGAAAACAACTGAGACGCACCAGAGTCTTTTGGCTCTGGCGCATCTCAGCTGATTTCTAGCCCAAATGGAATACACGCACATCCCCCTCTCTTTCGGTGTGAGGAGAAGTTTCTCCTCTTCACGCTGAAACATAGCAGGGAAGGGCTGGGCTGGGGCTTCTCTGGAGGGACTTGTAGAGCCCAGCCCAGTGCCCTTTCTTTCAGCTTGAGGAGGAGAAAGTTGTGTGTGGCTGCATGCGTGTGTGCACAAAATGCACGCACAAAGCAAACTAGTTGTTAGACCAGTAGAAACCCATCCCTAGTATACAGTACACAATACGGAGAGCAAGTAACTTCTTAATACTTGGTACATCATTTTACATGTCTCTGCCTAATCAGAACAAAAACATTTTGTGATATCCTAATTCCTCATACTCATGAGTTATATAAGCCATTGCCCACAAAAGAGGGAACATTGGTGATTTGGGAAAAGATTTGTTTACAGTGATGTAAAGCATATGCTCACCACTAGGAATAAACACATATGTCAGCAGATTGATCAATTTTCATAATGGCTTGGGTAGCTAAATCAAAATACTCTTAGCTTCTGAATAGTCAATTCTTTCCCTACTTCTATCAAGGCTGCATAATATCTCTTTCCTCATATCTTACTCTTAAAGGCCCAGAAGGAATAATATATAGTGAGTCAACTGGTTACAGATCAATGGAGGAACACAGTTATTTAAATCACATATTTGTTCCTATTGCATAGAATTATGGATTGTGAATGGTGCTTATTTCTTGGATAATATTATAAATCGGTGAGGAAGGGGGCAATTACAATAATGTAACGGCTGTAATTATTTATCATAAATACTTTGTCATGTGCCATTACTAGCTGTTAAGAATATAATGATTAGAATGGTTAACTAACTGCTATTTGAGAATTTATACAGGAGGAAAAATAGATTTTCTCCAGCTAACAAATACTGCACTTAATTGGATAAATGCCCTGGATATTAATATATCTATAGAACACTTATTCCCATTTTCGTGAAATAATTCTTAGGTAATATGAGAAATTGAGAGTTGTGCTGACTCTAAATGGTTACTTTTTTGTAAAATACACACACAAACTAAGTTCTTTGCATATGCCTTCCAATTACAGGAACCTTATTCCAACACTACTTACTGGTCACCCTTTTCAGAGTGGCAGGCTGCCCCAACACTGGCTAGCAAAGTCCTACAGCGTGAGAGCACCAGCCAACCTACAGAAAAAACAAGATATATATCTGCTCTCTTCTCATGAAGTACCTATAGATCTAAGTATGGAAGAAACACATACAATTTGCTTATAGTTTTACCTATGGTATCAAGTATAACTAAGATATCATTTTAAAAATCAATCCTTGTTCATACTTTGCTAGAATTGCCATCTCATGAATGTTGACAAGCATTGTTAGGATTACAGATATAAAATTGCTACAACCAAATTAGAACATGGGAAATATACAATTCAAATCATGTTTCAGGGACAAATCAGAAAAATGCCTTCTGGCCAATTACAGAATTCATTTTGTAAAAAAATTATCTTTTGTATCTTGCGTCTCTAGTTGGCATTTTCATAATGAAACTACAATGTGAATTTGACTAAGCACACAAAACCATGTTGATAACCTCTTGATTTTGGTCTAAGGCAAAGAGATTAGTTTTAAAAGCAATTAATACTAAATTTTTTATTGCTCACTAAATATAAAATCCAATAATTCAATCATAGACTAGTTCTTAAAGAACAGTGCAAATATAGATAGATGTTACCTTGTAGACCTGAGCCTAATATAGAAAAATTACAGGTGTTGCAAAGTCGTTTAGAGCCTTCCAGTCGACAATTAAAATGGATATTTTGTCTTCCAAATATAGTCTAGAATATGAATATAAAAAGAACACTTTTTATAAAATGTCAACTAACTTATTAACAAACACATGCGTGCACACATATCACAGATATCACTGAATTCAAGAAAAAAATAAGCATATTATAATTTTAGATACATAAAGAAATAAAAATATTTATGGGTAGTATTGCCCTTGTGGCAGTATAACTAGCAGTATATTACTCACAGGATTAACTATCACCTTGCTCATAGGAGTGGGTAGAATATCTGAAGGGTCTTGTGTTATGTCTACCTTGTTCTGGCCAATAAAGTAAGACATTTGTCACAATTCATGTAGTAATGAATTCCAAGAAAGGCAATTCAAAAAGGCTTCAGTGTTATTCCATTATAAAAATATGGCAGTCCTGCAATAGTCACTGGGGTTAATCCAGATATGACACATGTATCTATAATCCGAACCAATGTGTTCCCTGGGTCATTTCTGTTCATTTGCTATTTTTAGCATTCTTGCCCTTTGCCCTGCTTCCATTTAGATTGAAAGGCATCACTGCCCCATGACTGTGTTTAGGGCACAGTGAAACAGCTTTCTGATGTCATCTCCTGCTCCCATATAAAGACTACAGAACTATACAGAAAATAGACAAATGACTGAAATTACTTCAAGCCTTTCTTCCAGATAATCCCGAACCTTCCTCATGTGAGCTTCATATAGCTCAGAGTTTTCCTTCACCAATTCAGCTGCCTGGAAAAGAAGGTGAGAATATCAGATTAAATATTAGAGCCAAATTTGAAAGGAATCATCCAGTTTCTTTGTACACCTGATATGATGTTTATTTTCATTAGCCAAGGTGGACAAAAAGCCAATATGGTAGAATATCCTCCATAGGATCCCCCAAATCTCCCAATCTACTGAACAAAACCCAACACCTACAAAACAATCTTAAAGACAAAAAGTAATAGAAAATGTTGGAGTATTCTGCAGTATGACTGTACACGCTTCAAAAATAATTGGGAAAAACCTGAAACTCTTTTTCAAGGCTACTCAAAAACCTAACATTTTTTTAAATCAATAAGGTAAAGGTCTTAAAGGTTCCCCTCGCACATATGTGCTAGTCATTCCCGACTCTAGGGGGCAGTGCTCATCTCCGTTTCCAAGCCGAAGAGCCAGCGCTGTCCGAAGACATCTCCGTGGT
>JANHFR010001136.1:144939-157155 GCA_032468015.1 Mimophis mahfalensis | reverse complement strand
CGCCCACCTGGTGGAATGATCTGCCGGTGGAATTACGGACCGCCCCGGATCTTAGCACCTTCCGTAAGGATTTAAAGTCCTTCCTCTTTACATTGGCCGGTCTGGACTGAGGGGTGGGTTTTTTTTTAGTTTATTATTTATTTGTTCATGTGGGTGTGTTGATGTTTAATTTCTTTTTAACTTTTGTATTGTGTATTTTTAATGCCCTGGAAATGAAAACAATAAATAAATAAATAAATAAATAAATAAATAAATAAATAAATAAATAAATAAATGGTATTAAAGTTACTTTAAAGTTATTAGAGTGTATATGTATGTAGTGGTGGGATTCAAATTTTTTACTACCAGTTCTGTGGGTGTAGCTTAGTGGGCATGGCTATGCTGTCAGCCAATCAGAGGTGGCATTTGCCAGTGTCGGCCAATCCAAGGTGGTATTTGCCAGTTCTCCAAACCAGTCAAAATTATCGCTACCAGTTCTCTGGAATCTGACAGAACTGGCTGAATACCATCTCTGGTGTGTACATGTATACATGTGCAAGTATACGCAATTTCCTTTCCTCCCATAATCTCTGCACGTGCCTGCAAAAGCAGAAGTAGGGACTAGAATATTCTGCTGCACAAATTCTATATGTACAATGTTAGCTCCTATCCTAATTATTCTCAGTAATTTTCATTTTACATAGTAAAGTATAGGCTAAAATGACAAGCACCTTTTAATTTCTATAAAAATAGTTCTCACTGTTGTATCACTCTTTTTCTCCATCATTTGGGATTACGAAGACTAATTTCAAAAGGATTAAAAGGGAAAGACCTCTTCCTTATTAATAGCAAATAGAAGACATGGTTTTTGTTTTTATTACTTTTATGTCCTGCACTTGTAAGAAACCCTAACCCTAAACCTCTACATCTTGTAGAGGGGAAAGTGCCAGATATCTTAAAAATAACTGTGGGCCACAAAGGAATAGCTGTTGTGCTAAATAACCATTTGATCTTTTCTGATGGCAGCAGTGGATTCATTTTTTCCCCAAGATGTCAGTGGGTCACCCAAGACTGCTTGGTAGGCTAACATGTGTTGTGCCCACTTTCCACTGATTTACATGACAGTCTAAAAACATTTGTGACTATAAACCCCATATTATATATGTTTAAAGGTAAAGGTTCCCCTCACACATATGTGCTAGTCATTCCCAATTCTAGGGGGTGGTGCTCATCTCCATTTCAAAGCCGAAGAGCCAGTACTGTCCGAAGACATCTCCATGGTCATGTGGCCAGCATGACTAACTGCCGAAGGCGCATTGAACAGTTACCTTCCCACCAAAGGTGGTCCCTATTTTGCTACTTGTATTTTTACATGCTTTTGAACTGCTAAGCTGGCAGAAGCTGGGACAAGTAAGGTTAGGCAGCGCTCGGGATTCGAACTGCTGAACTGCCAACCTTTCTGATCAACAAGCTCAGCATCTTAGCCACTGAGCCACCGCGTCTCCTTATATTTATATGTTTACCTGGTGATAATTCCCAGTGAATTCATTCTAACGTTATTTAACTTTATTGCCAGGTAAATGCATATGTCAGAAGCCAATGTTATCTATATATCTAAATATACACAATTCACTGAAGATGTCATATATAGAATATTAGAACAAAAAATAGAGCCATACTTGAACGTGCACTGACAAACTGACAATAATATATCTGGTTATTTTTTTGACATAATACTTCAATCAGGAGTGAATGTAGTGAGGTTATAGCTGTAGGCTCTTCGGGATGTAGACTAAAAAGAATATAAAGGAGAATTTATTTTCTAAAAAATAATCTATCATTATGCTGAAGGGTTGATGTTGAGGTCAACACGCAAAATAAAATTTTGGCACCAGGTTTCCTATTCCATTTGACTTAGAATGTGTTGGCATGTTGCAAAATGAAATGTGAACCTGGCATAACATTTATTTTTAAGTATGTTTCAGAGTCTCATAAGATCTACAAAGGAATAAAAATGGATAACTTCAGGCCAGTGCTTTGTTTGGAAGTGTTCCCAGATACACTGAAAAAGGACAGTGTAAACATGAGGAACTGTTCTATTAGGGAATCAATGCTCTGCAACTGTTCCTGTCAGCCATTTTGTGAACAGGCAAACTCTCCAACTATTATTTGGAGAGCACCAGAACATGTTCCCAAAATTTCACACCACCTCCAAGAGATACAGCACTCCTGTTTTAAAATATACTGTTTACATTTCAATCTTAAATCTATCCAAGGCAGATTTGTTATATACTTTTCCTCTCTTCCATCAAATCTGAAAAGGCATCTCTGGTATCCCACAGCCCCTACTAGAAGACAGGAGATGGAAAGAGAAAGGGAAAACCAAATGCACATTAGAGTGTAGCTTTAATCACTGTTATAAATTATACATTTTCATTATTAAGTTAAGACCCAAGCCAATCCACTTTTTGCTTGGAGGAATACAGCGGTTCGTCAGCTACCACAAAAGTGCAACAACAGGTGTTTGTTACAGACAGACAGAAATAAAGGATCAACGCTGGATATGGTGACAGGTGCAGCGGGGAAAAAATAATGGAGGAAACTCTGTCTGTAGAGTTTGAGCTTCCGCGGCAGGGACAACCCCAGAGACAGAGATTTTACTGCGATGGCGCACCAATCCTCGGCGCCTCCTTAAGTCTCAGGCCGGCCCCTCGCCACTTCCCCGCCCCCGGCCCTCCTTCCCCGCCAATTCGCCAAAGTCCTAAAATAAAGTTTGCTGTTAGCGGGGCGGGTAAGCTTTCAGCAAAGAAAGGAAGCGAGCCCAGCGGCGGCGGTTGCAGGGCACGCTCGTTCTTTTTCGACCATGGCTTCGTCCGAACTGGCCCAAAAACTGCAGAGACGACTGCTTCGAGACGGCACCTTGGAGGCGCCTGCTGCGGAAGAGGATGACAGCTTTGCCCCTGAGCCGGTAGGCTCCGAAACGAGCCCCGAAGACCCGGCCGACGACCCGGCCGAGGACCGCAGCGCCCTGAATGCCGCTGCTGACCCGGAGCTGAGCGCCAAGCTGACTCGCAGGCAGGACATCAACGCGGGCGCGGCTCAGCCCCGCCTCGCCCAGGTCTTCAATCCCTACACGGAGTTTAAAGAGTTCACTCGCCGGCAGATCAAGGATATGGAGCGCTTATTTAGATTGTAAGCATCGTCTTAGCCCGCACTATCCCTTTACCGTGCTTCTTTGTAATTTTCGATCTTGGCGAACTTGAAATGCCTGAGTAGTTTTCTGTAGTATTTATTTCCAAATCCTTCACCGATTCGAGCCTCCACGTGTGTTTAAAACAAACCACCCGTGCAGCTCGGTTCCAGCAGTGGTTTCTTGTATCGATGAAGTCTGTGGAATCGTTGAAATTTAAAGTTTCCAACCCTTTATACGGAAGTTCAAGATTTCTTGATATGACTCAGTCACGAGGTAGTGGAGAAAGGACTTGGAAAAAGTTGCTTATAACTGTACCTACACTGACTGAGGTCAATGTTTAATGAGAGTATGATTGACTCCAGAACAGGAGAGTGCATAATAACCTATATGCTAGATACATACTTTCCTGGAGAAAGTTTTGATAATTGTAGTAAGGTTTACTTTTGAGTAAACTTTTACAGAATTGTCCTGTGTATCACATTTTCCTCAACTGCTCTGATAAATTGAAAGGTAATGGGAAAAGTCACAATAGAACTGGCAAGATTCAATGGCATTCCAATTAGCATGCACAGGATTGCAGACTAAAATTTAGAGCAAATTCTGCAGATCCAGTAGCTCTTTTCAAAATGAATTATTGGTGTGGCTGTTTGCTTTTGTACCTCTGTGTTTATCATTTTAAAAAGATAAACTTCACCAATCTCTTCCCTCATGTATTAGTCAATCTTCCAACTTCCAGTTTCTTCTTTTGCTGCTGTTCTTGCACAATGGAAACCTGTAGTGTTTCTTTCTGCCAATTCTCTGTGTTGTGAAAAAACACACACCATTCACTTGTTAAATTAAAAAGATCTTCAGTCTGCAGAACTGGAAGGGTCAAGTTAAGTCTCCCAGTTGTTAGGCTTGGTATCTTATCTCTGTGGTCAGGATTGGAGCAAGCAGTTTATATTTGGCCATAAAAATCACACTGCAACAAAAAAATTGACCTTCCCCACCCCTGCAAAGTCACCCATGGTTATATTTAGCTTGTGCTTTTAAGTAATAAAAAAATGTACTATTTGTCACTTGTTCCAATTATGTTACTAAAAGAGGAATTGAAAAATGGCCTGATTTGCTGTGCCATTTTGGCATAGTCATATAGCTGTTGTTAATAAAGCAAGTCCTAGTGTTCTATATATGTTTAATGGGATACTAAACTAAATAGTATAGTCTGCAGTATGCTCAATTTAATGGGATTGGCTTCTGAATCCTGGGCCTTTTCATCCTTGTTCCCAACTTTAATACAGACATAGTTTGGCCAAAAATAAAAAATAAAAAATAATGACATCCCTGGGATGTCTTCATCCCATCCCCACCCCATGAGTGAGACAAATTTGAATCATTGTGAGCATCTAGTGGAAGCTGCAAGATGTGTGAAATCTGTTTTGCTTTGCCACCCACTATGTCAGAGATAGAATCACATGACCAGGAGTAAGTGGGATTAGAGAGGTGCTTACTGCCTGTTTCATGCTATTTTTTCCCTCCATATCCCAATCTACTTCTCTGCTGTCAATTTGCTGGACATGATGGTGCATAGAATAGAGGGAAAAATAAGTTCTTGCCGAGGCTTATAATGGTACAAGAGTGAAGTGGCATAACAGGCTGAAATAGAACAATATAGAGAAATACTAATATGCTTCCCTCCCATTGGTTCCTGATGTGGAAACTGTAAGTTGCTATTGGTCATTTGTATAAAGAAAGGAAGGAGAAATTCTAAGTGCCTGTGATTTAACTGTTTTCATGATTGTTTTTAAAAACTTTATTCAGAATGGGATACAGGTGGAGAGGCACAGGAAGGAGACAGACCTTCCCCATTTCTCTTGCAGCACTGTGATTGGGGATATTTTTCCTGTAGCCTGGTGATAGGCAGAAGACGGACAACAGCAAACTTGGACGAATGAACCTGCTGTTTTGCTGATTGTGAATGCACACAATTAAGAAAGCGACTTTCTGCAGTGAGTCAGAACAGAGATAGTAGCAGGATATGGGTCAGCAACATGGGTGCAAATTTCAGGTTTTGAAACTGAGTAATTTTTTGCTGATTCAGAAACAGTTGGCCAGATTTTAGTAGCTGGAAAAGGATGTATGATATATTGATTGTCATGCTGGAATTGGGAAAGACCTGGTTCAGATACCTACTTAGTCACTGAGTTACTTTGGGCCGCTCCCTGACTGAGCATACACACTGTGGTATGCCATTGGCTTGCTGAATGAATGATTTACAGATCATACAGAGTGACTGAGTTCAGATTATATACTCAACTGTTACCGTGTTTCTTAGAAAACAAGACAAGGTCTTATTTTCTTTTGATCCCCAAAATAAGCACTTGGCCTTAGATTAAGGGAGATCCTGGTTTTTTTAGGTGCAGGAGGGTCACCTCATGGCTGCTCGGCCCCTTAACCTACCCCTTCACTAGGGCTTACTTTTGGGGCAGGGCATTATATTAGGCCCCTCCCCCCCCCAAAATTAGGCTTGGTCTTATTTTCAACGTGGGTCGTATTATCAGAGAAACGGGGTATTAGTTACTAAGCTAAACATGAAGATAGCAGTTTACATGTCACATTAAACTATTGTGTGTCCTGGTTATCAGTGGATTACCATGACGTGTGTACCGTGATGTGTTAACCCACTCACTGTTATTACTATCACTTAGCCCGCAGAGGCAAAAGAAAGTACAGTATTTTATTTATTTGACTTTCATGCCATCCAATTCATATGTGTATGACAGTTTTTGAAATTTTATGTTAACATTATCAAAATTTGCTTGATGCAGTTGCAGGAACAATGATTCCCAGAGGAGAAAAATGAAACAACTTATGAGATTGAAGAATCAATAACTTTACAACATTGGTATGACAGCTGCAATAATACAGAGATTCTTCTCTGACATGTATCTTACCAGAGATGTTTCTGCTGAGTTAGGAGTTAAATTCACACCTTTGAGATAGACATCTAGACTCATAAAGCACATTCCTTGCTTAAGGAAGGAAAATTGTGCAATCTGTGCTACTGATGGAAAAAAAAAATCTTGTCTGCTCAGCACTCCTAGAGAAACTGAAACTGATGTTTTTTTCCCCTACCTTCCCCTTCCAGTCCTTCAGCAGCCAATATAATTCTTTGTAGTTGGTTAAAAATGTGGCCATATATAGCCATGCTAACTGGACTTTCTGATTGAGAATATGATATCAACACGATACAAGTTGTTCACAACTTACAACAGTTCATTTAATGACTGTTGAAAGTTACAATGGCACTAAAAATGTGACTTATGGCCATTTTTCACAGTTACAACCTTTCCAGCATCCACATGATCATGTTACCAAAATTCAGATGTTTGGCAATGGGTTCATATTTAGGGCCCTGAGTTTATCTTTTTCAACCTTCTCACAAGCAAAATCAATGGGGAAGCTAGGTTAATTTAACAACTGGGTTACTAATTTATCAACTGCAGTGATTCACTTAATAACAGAAAGACAAGAAAAGTCATAAAATGGGACAAAACTCACTTAACAAATGTTTCACTTAACAGATTTTTTGGGGTCAATTATGGTCGTAAGTTGAGGACTTATTTGTGTCTACAGACCACAAATGGGCTGTGGACAAGTACTCAACAATGGTTTTTCTTTTTACTTTCTAGTTTGCACTGTTTTGAGAAAGTCACCTTAAAAGGCCTTGGTTTCAGTGCCTTTATTTCACTCAGACATGTAAATAGATGCTAAGAGGTAAATAGTGAATAGATAATAAGATAGCCTGTCTTACATCAAGTTTTCAGAAACAAAACGCAAAAATGAAACCCAGCTGGATTTCTGGAATGCGTTTATTGTTAGTAGATAATGTAACAGAATCTTAAAAACTGCAAAAAACATTCTCCAAGTCAGCTTGTACTCTGTGCAATTCAGGTGGATTGTTTAGTCTTCTGAACTAAATACATCTTTTCTGTAATGATCCTGCTCTGCCTCCCTTTTCCCAGAGTTTGTTAAACATTCCATGTTATTTACTTACCTGTGGTAAGAAGATTTCACTCTTGGTTGACCAAGAAGAGACGTTTATATGAAAAGAAAAAAGTCTGTTATTTTTTCTTTCCAATTACTCAATGCATATGTTTATGCATATGTTTCTTAAAACATATTTAAAAGTAAAATACAATAAAATCACTACAGGTAGTCATCAAAGTTACAATAACCTCAGGAGAGGTGTTTTTTTTTTCTAGCCTATAAAGCACTTCCAGCTATTGTAAAATGTTGTGCCATGGATCCACAATCCCATGATTATAGTTTGGGGGTTTTGGCAGTCTGTTTGCCCAGCCTCTCTATGATCGGGTGATCGCTGTTTGCAATCTTTTCACAGACTCATAGGGCTGGAAGGAACCTTGGAGGTCTTCTAGTCCAACCCCTTGCCCAAGGCAAGATTTTTTATACCGTCTCCGACAAATGGATGTCATATCTTTTCTTGAAAACCTTGAAAAGCATCACAACTCTTAGAGGCAAGCTTTTCCATTGATTAATCATTCTTACTGTTAGGAAATTCTTATTTCCCAGTTGAATCTCCCTCTGACAAGTTTTCATCAATTGCTTCTTGTCCTGCCCTCAGGTGCTATGGAGAATAAATCAACACCCTCTTCCTGTGACAGCCCTTCAAGTATTGGAAGACTGATATCATTCTTCTCTGAGCCTTCTCTTCACTAGGCTAAACATACCTACTTCCCTTAACAGTTCATTGCATAATTTAGCCTCCAGATCCCTTATCATTTTTATTGTTCTACTCTGCACTCTTTCTAGGGCAGAGTTGTCAAACTCGATTTCATTGTGGGCCTCATCAGGGTTATGTTTGACCTCAGAGGGCTGGTGTGGGTGTGGCCAGTTCGTCCCTTGTGTGATCAAATTCGACTTTTGCTAGTAGTTTGTTTTGCTAGCACTCTGCCAGCAAAAATGGAGCTCAACTTTTGGCTCCATTTTCTGCTGGAGTGGCCTCCTGCTCCATTTTAAGCTCCATTTTCAGCTCCACTTTTTCTGTGGCCCTCCTGACCTCTGTTTTCACTGGCAGAGTGCTGCAGGAGGCCACCCCAGCTGAAAACGGAGTGCACAGCCTTCCTGAGCTCCATTTTTGCTGGCAGAGGCACCATGGACCAGTCCTTTGCTGTTTCCAGGGTGGCCACATGGGCCAGATCTAAACATCCACTGGGCCAGATTTGGCCTGCGGGCCTTGAGTTTGACACCCCTGTTCTAGGGTATGAGTGTCATTTTAGAATTGTGGTAACCAAAACTAGATGCAGTATTCCAAGTGTGGTCTCACTAGTGAAGTACTATTACTTATCATGATCCTGATGCTATTTCTCCGTTGATGCAGCCTAGAATGGGTTTGTTTTTTGGCAGCTGCAGCATCCTGCTGGCTCATACTTAAGTGGTGATCCACCAGGACACCTAGATCCCTCTCACATCTACTACTGTTGAGCCAGCCGCTTCCTATTCTATACCTGTGCATTTGTTTTTTCCTGCCTAAGTGCAGGACCTTACTTCTGTCATCACTGAGCTGCATCTTGTTGGATAGGGTCTAGTGTTCAGGTCTGTCAAGAGCCTTCTGAATGTTGAATTCATCTTCCAAAGCATTGGTAATTCCACCCAGTTTTGTGTTGTTTGTAAATTTAATGAGTTCCCCTTCTATCCCTTCGTCTAGAATAGATCATTTGTGAAGATGTTGAAGAGTCAGGCTCAAGACAGACCCCTGAGATATCCTACTGCATGCTTCTCTCTGTGTAGGTATAGCTCAATTGAGAACTACATGCTGAGTGCAGTTGGTCAGCCCACTGTGAACCCGTCTCGTAGTAGCACTGTCTATCCCACATTGTTCTACCTGACCAAGACTAGGCAGTAGTCTACTTTGTCAAAAGCCTTCCTGAAGTCCAAGTGTACTGTATTCATAACATTTCCCTGATCCATTTAGTCACTTTGTCAAACAAAGGAATAAAGTTTGTTTGACATGATCTGATTTTAACAAACCCATGCTGGCTTCCTATATTCACCTTGTTTATTTCTAGATGCTCACAAATCCAATGTTCGATTATTTTTCCCAGGATTTTTCCAGGTATTAATGTCAAGCTGATTGGCCTGCCATTTCCTGGATCCACTTTTTTTCTCTTTTTAAATATTGGAACCACATCACTTCTTTTCCACTTC
This sequence comes from Mimophis mahfalensis, assembly GCA_032468015.1. Classification (NCBI taxonomy): domain Eukaryota; kingdom Metazoa; phylum Chordata; class Lepidosauria; order Squamata; genus Mimophis; species Mimophis mahfalensis. Next base: position 147,776 of record JANHFR010001136.1, on the reverse strand, counting down.
CACCGTGCTCCAGAAGCTTTGAAAGATTTCATTCAGTGGTTCTGAGATCACAGCTGTCAGCTCCTTCATATACCACAACCTGGGTTATAAACCATTTGGTTCTAGAGATTTGAACTCATTCAAAGCAGATAGGTGTTCTCTTATTAATTTCTTAACAATCTTTCTTGCTGGTTTCCCCAGAAAGTCAGTGGGGAAGCCAGCAAGGAAAGTTGCAAGCTGCTGCCAACTGCCAAAGGGACTCCCTCTTGTCTCTGGGGGCTGGCTGAAAGCTGCCTCCCATCCTTCTGCTGGGCTACAGAAACAGGGCTTGGATCTGTAACCTAGCTGAGATGTTATCTTCTGCATACAGAAGAGACTAGGAATGCCATTGTTTTGAAGGCTAGAAAGATTTTTAGCCTGCAGAACAATGGCTTTCACTACCTTTCTAGCCTTGTAGCAGTAGATAGTGAAATGACTCCGAATATTTAGAGATGGGGATCTGTTGTGGGCTAAATCTACCCCTATCTGTTGTGGGCTAAATCTACTCCGAATATTTAGAGATGGGGATCTGTTGTGGGCTAAATCTACCCCTGGATTAATCAGCTACTATCAGTTAACTTAGTTTTAGAGTTTGCATAACATTCACCCTGTGCCCCAGGGGATAAGTTTGATTTTGGCAACAGGTTTTCAGCTTCTTGCCTTTCTGATACCCGTCTTGTTCCTTTTGGGTCATCATGATTTTTGCTTTGTGTCTGAATCCTACAGCAGAGGAGCACATCCTAATGTTTTTAGGACGACATTTTACCTCCAAAGCCTCGAGTGACAGCTTCCAGTGGCCTTAAAAAGTTGTTATTAAATTTTAAATGTGAATAAATAGGCACTTTCCCTACTTTATCTGTGAGTGGGATAGATATTAAATAGTAAATATAATTGCCAACATTGTGTCAACTAAAAAGCTAAAGGTGCCAGTTTGGTGGATATTTGAAGGTATAAGAAAAGTAATGAAATTTTATTTGAAACACACTATGAAGGTCTTTTTATTCAGACAGCTGCTTGTGCAACTTTCATTATTTGATCCTAATTAAATGTATGTAACCTTTCCTCATCGTCACCCTTAACTTAAAATGAGGATTTTTTAGAAAGGAAAACATACAGTTACTAATTAAACTTAATCATGGCCTAGAGACAAGCTGGGGAGAGAGAATAGATAATTTCAAGAGGGAAAATGCTAATAAGTCTCTTCCAGACGAAATAACATGAAGCAAAACAAAGCAATTATTTTTCAGCATGGGAATTCCACAAGAGTTTTAGTCAGTTTGAGTAGAAAACTTCATAAATGCACATAACTGGAATTTTAGCCAAACCATGGCTTAAACTTTCACCAACTACGTCACTATTTTATATCTTTCCATTATAAACTATTTTATACTTTAAAATGATAATTGAACACTTTTTTTAGAATGATAATATGCACATTCATTTATGTGGTTAAAATGTTGCTGTATAAACCCTAGCATCTTCGCTGTAAGGGTAATTCCTCATGACAACCTAAGCTGCTTGTCTCCCCTGCTGCTCCTAGCTGTTCCTAAGCTGCCTTAAAAAATTCCATCTGGATTGTACTGGTTTTGTAAAGGGGCTAAGTTGAAGTTCAGACAGGACAGCAGCCACAGTAGTCTTGTCCTACCAATTCATATAGGAAAGTCAACCTTTTCTAGATGCTTTCTGTGTGAATGGGTCTCTTAAAGTCTGCCTTTTCCTTTCAGCAGTTATTCCCTCCTTTGCAATCTCTTTGCCTTTTCCTTTGCTTTCCCAGTTATTTGCACACCTGTATGCCTTCATACCCTCTTCTCGTGTTTTCTTTTATGAAACTTCTTTTTCAATTCTCTGTTGTTCATTCATTGCTTTGATGGTACAATGTTTGAGAGAAAAAGAACATGTTCTTTCATTTAACTTTGTGTGGCAGTGAATTACTGACAGTTCAAGTCCATAAAAGAAAATATCTAGAGTTGTTGGAATTTTACAGCTTTATTCCAAAATTCTTAAGCCATGGGTTAAAGGTGATTGGTGTTCATTTTTAAAAAAACAGAAAGTACAGTGGGTAGAAGTCAAAAAGGTACCCTCTTGGGAGATATTAAGGGTAGAATGGAGGTATATTGGTGGAAGAGCTGGAAAAAACATAATGGCCATGACACTTTATTGGACTCCATGGTTTTTATAGAACTTCACTGAATTAACTGGAAGAATTAAAAAGGAGGCTGTTGAGTAGCAAGGAACATAGCAGTCCAAGATGAAATAGCCATGTTGGGCAGCAAACAACTGCTGGAAGGGGGGTGGAAGGACATGCCAGGCATTATTTCTGATCACAGTGGGAATAAAGCACAATGGGTTAATAGTACAAAAGGACTTAAGATGGCAAAAGTAATTTTTAAGCAGAGCATCAACAGTTGAGTGGAGAGGTGAATTTATGATAGGTTTGGAGTGGGCAAAAGGCAACATCCAGTTTTGCATTCAAGAAATGGTGATAGGTGAGATCTGGACTTTCAGCTTGATCTAAGTTTAACAACCTGATCAGCTTAGAAGAAATTACTGTTAACAATCCCTGTACTTTAGTTGCTAGGACTACTCATCAAGATTATTTTCAGCCCTGAATGTCTAATAATAATAATAATAATAATAATAATAATTAATTTTAACATTAAGCCACATTTACTTTTAAAAAAACCTGTATTGTTGATTGTTGGCCATGCCAGCAAGTTCCAGAACCAAATTGTGTGCAATATTCCTTTGCTGTCTGAAACATTACAAAAAATTTCAGATCATGATTTCTGCTCATTCTACAATTAAACAATGATGGTGCT
>JANHFR010001136.1:103567-113860 GCA_032468015.1 Mimophis mahfalensis | reverse complement strand
CTGGCTGGGGAATTCTGGGAGTTGAAGTCCTCCAGGCTTAAAGTTGCCAAGGCCGGACACTCCTGTTCTACACCAGGGAGCGCCCCATTGGAAGGCTCTTCCTTGTTCCGCGAGCCGCTTCCTCTTATCCAGCTTACCGAAAGAGGGCGGGGCCACGGCAGTGAGGTCACATGACCTTGCGTGGTAGCGCGGTAGCCATCTTGTGTTGTTGGGGCTGAGGTTTGGCTTTGGATCCGAGAGGCTCTCCGTCCGCGACCTCAGGTAAACCGGCCGTTTAGGAGGCTTGCCTCTCCTCTTTCAGACGCGACTTCGTGCCGAGGTTCTTCGCTTTCTCTCCCTGGTCTGGGTCTGACCCACTGCCATGGGTTCTTGTGTGTGTGGTGTTTTTTTTTGGCCTGAACACCCCTAGGCCTTTCGCTGAGCACCGGCTTCCCATATGTCTCGTAGCCGGGGAAGCGCCCGGAGACGGGCGAAATGGGCTTGAGGCTGGCGTTGGGGTTTATTAGCTGTGACATAGGAGTTACTGAGGGAGTTTGCAGGCTCCGGGTGAGCGAAACGGAGCTTCGGTAAAGTGACGGCTCACTTGGCTCTGACAGCTCGCCAAGCAGAGAAGAGGGGCTTCTCCCTCTCCATGCGGCATATCGACAACATTTCTAAGGCTGGGTGGAGGAAACTGGACTCTGCATGCACAGAGAAGCGTGTTTATATTCCCAATTGCTGTGTATCTTCTCTTTTAACTCGTAACACAGTTGTGCTGTTTTCTTCAGTACGGGATTGAGTCTACATTTTTTTTTTAAAGGAAACCGCTCTAACTTTCCAAGTACACGTTTTACCAAGTCCAGGAAGGAGGAACCGTTGAGCACTTTGTCGAGTGTAAGAATGGCGTTTAATATCTGAGTTAGGTAGTAGGGTGTACTTGTAAATAGATGGTTGTGTAGTTTTTAATAATGCACCAGCCTAGGCATCATAGAGAAACTGATGATGTTTGGTAACTCCTACTATTTCATGGTCAGAACACAGCTCAGAAGAATGCCAGGCAGTTGTGCTTAATACTGTATGCAGATCCTGGAAATGCAAACCATTTAAGCAAATAGAGATTGTATTGATGAATCCTCAAAAGGGGAAAACAGCCTTCTAGTTATATATATGTTTAATATATGTATTTTATCTAGAATTTTGTGAACTTAATAGATATTGTGAAAGAACTAGAATAAATTCCATATGCATATTTTCATAATGCAATAAAAATTACTTCTCAGCTTGTCTAGGCCAAATTTGCCATACATTCTGGAAGAAATCAACTGGAAAGTCATTCCTTTCAATATACCCAAACTAATGTAAAATAGACATAGATGTAACTCACACATCATATTATTCCTCTCACTAAACTTTAATTGGTTGGGTTTACACAAACCCATGTACTATACTTACAAATTTTGGTGAATGGATTCAAACAACGCACTAAGGTAGAAAAAAATGCAAATTATGTGTTGGCTTAGTATAGTACGTGAACTTAGCTGTGAATTGACAGCAAGGCATAGGTGTGAAATCATCATAGATTGAATAAATATGAAGGCTGTTGCTCCAATTTTCGATAGAAACCAGTAGTTATAATCCTACCATAGACATGAAAACTGGCTGGATGATTTTGGGCTAGTCACACTATCTCAGCCTGACCAACTTTACAGGCTTCTTAGGAAAATAGGAAGGAGTATTATGTATGTTTGCTTCCTTCCTTTATTTACATAAAAATTAATACAGGCAAATAAAAATCTAATAAATGGTCCCCACTATTTTGATTTTCCACAAGAAGGTAAAAACATAGTTTTGTCAGGCCTGTGAAGAATGAATGGAGTCACTAATTTGATTGTGTTTTTGGTATGGGGGTGGGTAGATGGATGGGGGTTTAAAGGGTTTTTATTATATGGTAGATTAAAAAAAAATTGAAAGCTGCTGGGAATTACCTATGTGTGAGTTGGGGTGCTATATAACTTTGTTTAATAAATAACCCAAAAATAGCAATTGATTAATCTCAATGATAATAGTAACAGTGCAATATCTAAGGCACACTGAAGGAGCTTACAGGGAGTTTGCGACAAAGGCTTAGCAGTACTGATTGTTGAAAGAAAGTCCATCTTTGATTAAACAATGATCAAGAATATGACATAGGCAAACAAATAGGTTTGGAAGATAGGAGATACAATGTAATTCTGGGAAACAAAGTATGACAAAACTTAGTTGAACAGTGAGAGAACTGGATGGTTTTTAAAACATGGAGTTTGAAAATCAGAGCATTCTTGCAGGTAGCATTTTCCCAATAAAGGAGAGTTGTGAAAATACAAGGAAATACATAAGGAATTCGTTCCTTTTGAATGCAAAGTATGTGAGATAAGTGCAAAGCTAGTTTTACTAATATCTGACATTTTTCTCACAACAGTTGCACATGAATGAAATATTTAGCTATATGTATAGAGACTGTTAAACCATAGTGTAGTGTGTAGATATGCGAATGAACTTTGTTATTCTTTACTACTCCTGTAAGGGAAAGATTAGAAGTACTTTCATCCACTTCAGTTTATCACAGTTTGCTGTGTCATGATTTGGAATTGAGATGAGCTTTAACAGTAATATAGTTGAACTGAGTAAATTTAGAACCCATGATTAGAAGTTAGCATTTTAAACTGAATAGTGTGAACAAGACAATTTCAGGCTTATCTTTAATGCAATCCTGTTTAGATTTTTTTAATTTCATGCTCAGTCTGTTTAAAATACCTTTTTACCTTTGTTTTGTAATTGTCAGTGTTAAAGGCTAAAGCAGACTTTCAATTATGCTTTTATTGTTTTATTTATTTGATAATATACATACACAGCTACAATCAATGGTAGTATATAAGGAGACAATTGGAAATAGAATATCTCAAACATATTAAAAGCAACCACGATAAGAATATAATGTAGAAGATGGTAACAGTTGTCTTGCAGGCCAAATGTCTATTGATACAAAATTGTGTCTAGGACTTTAATGAATGAGAGAAGGGTAAGGGCCAAGCATACTTGCAAGGACATATTCCAAAGTGTGGTGGCTGAGAAGGCCTTCTCCCTCACCCATGCTTAAGCTCAAGGTGGATTTAACAGGCAATCTTTAGACAGAATGATGTTTGGCATGGTGGTCCTGATATATCCCAGTACCATTCTAGCAACAAAACTTTAACCTTGTAATACTTGACAAATCTGAAGAAGTAGATTTTATTTTATTTATTATTTGTCCTGAAGGGAATTTGAGTAGTGTGGTAGCCTAGTATTGAAGATGCTTGCCTCCCACTTGGAAGATTGAGGGTTCAGTCCTAGGTAGTGGCAGATGTTTCTCTTCTGGGACCCAAAGAATATCTTCTGCGAACTTGTAGATGTCAGGAACTTAGTGAAATACTTAGTGAACTATTTTTGTCTTTCCACATAAACTGCTATATTATAATATTACTAACATTACTACTACTAACATTACTTATATATTGGATTGTTCATGAAATCTAAACAGCATTTAGTGTTCATGAACAATCCAGTATATCTTATTCATTGCAACAAACCTTCAGATTTCAAAGCCATAGCTAACATTCTTCAATTTGGAATAGTTGAAAGTAGGCTATATTAACTAAAACTTTCATCTGTTATTTTTTCCCCAGAAACCTGCTTATGCTAGGTACTCTTTGATAGAACCCTATATTCTACGTAGTCACACTTGTGATTTTTGCAATAATAAATCAAGTTTGTCCACAGCCACAAGTTTGTTAATATCTTTTTGACTATATCCTCAAGATACTTCATTGAGATAGAAAATACTCTTACGTTTTTAATGAGTACTGTTTAGTACCAAGTAAGCATACTGTTGACTGCATGGTTTATTCATTTATCTGCTTTATACAAAAATATGAATTACAATAATTGAACTTATTAATTACCATAATTTGGGATGTATGTCAGTAAACATGCTTGAGTCTATTACAGAACTGCACACAAGCATGTCCATTTATGAATGTAAGCATTTAAGAGCTTCTCCTTTGTTCATAAAATAATGTGATAAAATATAATGGCCTAACAAAGCTAGAGATGATTGGAAGGATTAATAGTCTTATCTATTAATGCTGTCTTGTAATGACTCATCTTGAAAGTCTTAAGACTGTTCATTCATCACACACTCATTCACTTTAGCTGGTTCTGCATAATTTCCTAAACATAATTCTGATTATTGTCTGGTTTTAAAAAGTGAAACTTTGTTTTTTCTGCAAAGATCCCCGCCCCTGGAAATATCCTTCTTCCAGTTTGATACTATATGCTAGGAAGGATACAACAGTACCTATCTTTTAAAACACTTTATCAATTTTGCTACACTAACTATAGATTAAATAAAAAATGTGATTGTGATGTCTGTTGAATGATTTTAAATATTGTCTTTTATTCACTTATTTATCCGTGAAATTATCCATAAAATAACCAACCAATCCAGTAGACCCTGGATACCCTACAAAATCCACTCTGTGATTAAAACCATTTTAATGCGCTGTACGCCGCCCTGAGTCCACTCTGGAAAAGGGCGGTATATAAATACAATAAATAAATAAATAAATAAATAAAATTGAAAACAAAAGTGAGAAAGCCTGGACTAAAACCAACCACAATAAAAAGTATAAAATAGGGCCCCAACAAACTCATTAATCCTAGGCCTAGGAACAGAGCCAGGTTTTAAGGGTTTTCTGGAAGCCAAGGAGAGTGGATTCCTACCATCCCTACCTCTGGTGAGATGCTGTTCAGTGACAGAGAAGCCATACTTCCTTGGTCTCAAAACATGGCAGCATTTCATAGAAGAGACTTGGAATGGATCCACTCTGCCTGAACATACTAGGCAGGCGACAACGAGAGATAGGTAGTCCCTCAGATAACCAGGTTCTATGCCATGGAGGCTTTGAAATTAACAACCAGAATTTTGTATTGTAATTTGAAGCCAACTAGCAACTCATGCAACTCATGCAGCAGCAGTGACATAAGGGCATAGTGAGAAGCGCCTTAACTGTTCATGCCACTGAATTTTGAACAAATTGGATGAACTTCTAGGACAGGGGTAGACAAACTTGGCTCTTTTATGACTTGTGGACTTCAACTCCTAGAATTCCCCTTCCAGTCATATTAGCTCAGGAATGCTGGAAGTCCAAAAGTCATAAAAGAGCCAAGTTTGCCTACCCCTGTTCTAGGATCACCCCATGTAGAGTGCATTGCCCAATCACCAGGTGCCTAGAGCATTACTGATTGTCTGAAGTCTTTCCAAGAGAAAATAAATAGTTTATTAAAGAGAAAATAAAATGGTTTTGAGATCTTTACAGGCATGATTTTTGAAAAAAAGTCTTCACAAATAGATTTAATTCTCTGGACTATGTACTCTTTTTAGTATTTTGGGAGATTTTAACATTTTATAGGGATGTTAATTCTGTTAGACCCTTAATATATGAGTGAGAAACATAGAAAACTGACAGCAGAAAAAGACATCGTAGTCCATCAAATCTGCCTTTGAGGATTTTTTTTTTAAGAGAAGCTCTTGTCAATATGACTATTTTTCATCAGTTATTGTTAGTGGTTATGTTTTTGATTTCCAGAAGCTCTTGTTAACATGAACATTTTTCATTGGTTTTCATTTAGGATTATCTCCATTGTTGCATGGCCACTTCCCTTGTCAAACAGTATCCCATCATCACCATCATCATCATTCTTCACAATCAATTGCAATGCAAATTGTGTACAGAAAAATAGTTATACAAATAGTATGTAACCCTAACCCTAAAGAAATAAATATTCCTAATATCCATGTCTTCCACCCAGTTGGCCATAAGCACTTGACCACACCAAAACAATACAAACTCTAGTGTATATATAAAGTAGTTCTACATTCTGGATACTATCAGAGCAGACCTTTTGCTTAGTTAATTATTAGTATAAGGTCCTTCAGTTCAGTTGTCCTTTATAGTCACTGAGCAGTATGAGGCAGTGTCTGTCAACAGAAATGAGAGCAGAATCCTTTCTCCAACTATCTATTGTGTCTTGCCCCTAAGTAATTTGGGGCCTTAAAATAAGTCCACCTGGATAGTCACCAGCCTTCCAGCCTATAACTAGAGCAGGGGTGTCAAACTCGATTTCATTGAAGGACACATCAGGGTTGTGTTTGACCTCAGGGGACTAGGGTAGGCATCACCAGCTCAACATCACTCATGTTGGGGGTGCCTGTGGTGGTACTCTGCCAGCAAAAATGGGCTCCCGAGCTCTGTTTTCGGCTGTGACTGCCTCCTGCAGCCCTCTGCTAGTAAAAACAGAGCTAGGGCCCTCCCAAGCTCCATTTTCACTGACAAAGGCACTGCAGGCTGGTCCTTTGCTATTTCCAGGGCAGTCCTGCAGGCCAGTTCTAAGCACCTTGTGGGCTGGATCCCTCCCCTGGGCCTTGAGTTTGGCACCCCTAAACTAGAGAATAGATGCAGAATGATGCTGATTTTGTCACAGGTTCAAGCCAATCTTTAGGTCAAAGCTGTGATCTTTGGAGTGGAAAAATTTATCCTAGTAAGCTGTTAAACAAATTCAACCAGGCAGTGAATTTATGATTTTGTATAGATGTTTTAGAAACCTCGTATTTACGTATTTATGTGTGCATGTGTTTTAAGAATTGAACCAGAAGTCCAGACAAAATGAGATTGTCATTCAATGAGTTCTTATACTGAACTCAGCTCTACTCCCAAAATCATGTTAGGAAATATTAAACGTGTCTAAAATATTACAACCTTATTTTTAACGGAGTTCTTTGCAAGGTTGGAATTTGCTCACGACAGAAACTTTGCTCAAATTTCATTCCTGAGGAAAGACCAGGTAGGATTGCTAAATCTTGCTAGCAAAGGTCTTTAGAGATTCTCAATCATCCAGGTCATGGTGGTCCCAAAAGTGCTTTTTCAAAAGGCAACTGGACTTCGAAAAAGCACTTTGGGGAATAGTTAGCAAATATTCAACCTGCTGCTAGTTGTTGGGTATGCAGAAAATGGTCTCTTTTATCTTTTTGTTGTAAAGGATCTAATCTTCGGGGCTTGGAGACCACGGCCACGTTTGATGTGGCCACTCAGGAGTTTATCCTAAACACACCAACCTTCTCTGCCATGAAATGGTGGCCAGGAGACCGTAAGTACCAAGCATGCTGATGAATTGGAATTAAGATTTTAATTGGGCATTGACTTAATTTAATCTTGTTTTAACTTATGCTTTGTGAATGTTTGTTTTAATTGCCCTGTACACCGCCCTGAGTCCTTATTGGAAAAGGGTGGTATATAAATACGATTAAATAAATAAATAAATGGAAGGAATTGCTAGATTCATTTCTTTTTTTGTGCAAGGTCCTGCCTCGCCAGTCTTCTCAAGAAAAGAGAACTCTTGAAGCAAAAGCCATTTCAGAAAGAACTTTTATCAGAAGATAGCGATAGCAAGAAGATGTAGACAGGAACTAAGGTTTTCCCGCTCAAACCAGTGGTGGGATTCAGATTTTTTTACTACCAGTTCTGTGGGCATGGCTTAGTGGGCATGGCTATGCTGTCAGCCAGTCAGAGGTGGTATTTGCTGGTGTTGGCCAATCAGAGGTGGTTCTCCAAACCAGTCAAAATTATCGCTACCAGTTCTCCAGAACCTGTTGGAACTGGCTGAATACCATCTCTGGCTCAAACCACTAGGTTAAACCCATTGCAAACAGAGCCCCTCCCAAAGACCAGTCCATCATAAAGCCAATCCCAAGGGGTGAAGACGTTATGAGAAACTCAGGCCCAGAAGGTGATAAATGCCAGTTCCCAAGGCAACGCTGTTGCTCTCCTCCGGAGATGAGATAAGGCAGATGGTTCAAGGCACATTCCTTTTCCCCCTCCCAAAAGTTACAGCAAGGCAAAGCAAGGAATGGAAACAGAAACTCAATACAGAGATCGTCCCAAGCCTCCCCACTGCCATCAGAATGACAGCGTCCCTATAGGAATCTATGGGACCTGACATTTTGTTTCCCTCCAGCCTTAATTAATGTGAAGGCTAGAACTTTCTTGGTAGAATCATTGTTCAGTGAACTCATTCCAAAATCAGTGAGAGGACGAAGCAGTGAACTTTTCAAGTCAATTTCAAGTGTTTGGGTCTTGTCTTCTTTATGACATCTTTAACAATTAAATTGAATAGTTAGTTAGATTATATAATAAGATATTCTGGATATTCTGGACCATTATTTTTAACCAAATGATAACTTCTTTTCTCCCCATCTTCTTGCAGTGGGCCGGACTGCAACTCATGCTGTGGTTTTTGCTCAACTTTATCTGAAAGGACATTGTTATGGCATGCATCCGTTCATCGTACAAATCCGCAGCCTCAGAGACCATTCTCCAGGTCAAGGTGAGGTTTTTATGAAGCTCTTGAGAAGAGTAAGCTAGGAGTCTTTCCATTTTCCCAGACACCAGAAAAAGTCAAAGAGGCCACTCTAAACCAAAGAATTCTAAATTCACTTTTTGATTTCTCAGGAATCTTCCTAGATACCAATGTAAGACTAGTCTGTGATTTCCTAGGCCTTTGTTTTTCCTTTTTCTGAAGACAGAGTCAAGATGGGCTCTCCTTCAGAAATTTTGCACTTCACCATTTCTTCTGGATTATTTATGGGTTCAGCCAAACTATTGATTAATTCCTTCATTACCCTAAAGTGTAATTCATCCCACCTTGGAGATTTAAATGAAGAGGTACATCCTACCATGTTTCTAGCAATTTGAAAGATTCACTGTTGCCTCAACACCTGTTGTTTTTAGTTCCCTGATGAAACAACATGCCTTTAGTTGAGAAATACTAAACCAACATAAGAATTAAATAGCTCTGCCTGGTTTTTTTTGTTGTTGTTTGTTTCCCTTTATTTTAAATGAACAGTGGAACCTCGGTTCACAAAGTCTTCTGTTTGCGACCAATTCAGTTCCTGAACAAAAATTCCAGCCCAGTTTTGAATCAGTTCACAACTCAAAACTCAGTGAACAAAAACGGTGTGGAAAGATTGCTTTCTGCACTGTTTTCCCTTCTGCGCATGCACAGAATTGTTAGCACATGTGCAGTGAATGTCGCTTCAGAACATGACCAAATCAATTTGCAACCACAGTCCGGGAATAGATTGTGGTCACGAACAGAGGTTTTACTGTATCTAAAAAATCCCTTTTTGCTCTACATAACATCTTTTGCTAATTTCAGTTCATGCTGAGCTTTTCTTTTCTGAAACCATCTCTGTTGTTCCACAGAGGTACAGAGATTAGGTAGCTGGACAGGTAGTCCTTGAGTTACAACCATTATAAAGCTTGCCCATTACAGTTGTAAGTCATAATGGTCATAAAACAAGTTGGTCATGTGACCAATCTGATTTTATGAACTTTTTTGCAGCAGTCATTAAACAAACTCCATCGTTCATTATGGCATGGCTTGGCTAAAACCTGGAAGCACCAATTTCAGGCAAAACTGTCATAAAATGAGACCATGTGACTACAGGATGCTGCAGCCAGCCATGAATGCGGCCATATGACTAGAAGAGGGGGGACAACCATTGAAACTTTGGATCTGGGTCAATAGTTCTAGTTCCCTTTTTCAGGTCTAACTTCAGATGGTTGCTAAGCAACTGGTCATACGTTGAGGACTACCCACACTCCTCCTTTTTCTCATATAGATTCTTTCCATACCTGAAGAAAAATGAGGGAATGCAAGAAAAGGAACCTTATTTCAAACATTTTTTCTCTCTCTCTTCCTCCAAACCACCTAATTTCTTGTTCAACTTTTCTAGTGGTGGTTTTAAGCGTTTTCCCCGCAAAGCCTTCCAATACATTCCCCTTTTTGCATTTCTTTTAATAGATTAATTTTGTAATCCCAATGTGCAATGGAAGATTTCCATTTTATGAAATCATGTTACTCATTGCTTTTTTTTTTTATTCCTCAGGAATAACTTTAGGGGATATAGGTCCCAAAATGGGCTTTCAGAATATTGACAATGGTTTTCTCATCCTGAAGAATGTCCGTGTTCCAAGAGAAAACATGCTGGCCAAATTCTCTCAGGTATAGATAGAAAATTCTTATGTATTCCAATCATTTTCAGAGCACCAAAGATATAGAATTCTGTTACTTGGTTCAGAATTTTGACAGACAGCGTGGTGAATGTAAATAGATATTATTCTACGGTAATAGTACAGGCTTGTGTTTCTGCAAGAACCACATCTTACACAAAGGTAGCTA
>JANHFR010001136.1:58524-76608 GCA_032468015.1 Mimophis mahfalensis | reverse complement strand
CAATTTTTTGCCCATTTCTCAGCTTTGGAAGAGCTTACAATGGCTAGGGGGTGTGGAGCAGAGACTGTCCACACACACCCAAGCCATTGTAAGCTCTCCCAAAGGTCAGAAACGAGCAAAAAAAATTGTCAAAACTTCATGATTTTTTTGCCCATTTCTCAGCTTTGGAAGAGCTTACAATGGCTGTGGGAGTGTAGAGCAGAGCGGGTGGCCTCTGCTAGCACCCCACCCACCCATCGGAAGCCCCGGCGGCGGCGAAGGTAGCGGAGGTAAGGTGAGGCGGGGGAGTGGCGGAATGCATTGGAAACGAATTAATTCATTTCCAATGCATACCTATCGGAAAAAAATTTTCGGCTTACGAATTTTTCGAGTTCCGAATGTGCATTCGGAATGGATTAATTTCGTAAGTTGAGGGTCCACTGTATATTATCAAAAACAATTTTACAAATCAAATATTTTATTTTACAGCCAAATAATTTTAATCAGTAATTATTTAAGTTTTTTTTATCCTGGCACTGCCCTTTATTAGATACGGTTTCTATCATGTACATATAGACACCAATAAGAATTATTGCATTTGTAAAGTTTTAGAGAAATGAATACCTTACGTTGGCTTCAGTGACAATCTGATTTGACAAAATGAGAAAGTTGGGCAATGTGAAGTATTTTTGTGTGTAATATTTCTTCTGTGGGAAGGATTGTCTTGAATCCAAGATCACCTTAATTTCAAATAAATGTAATAATTTAAAATGTAATCCTGAATTCTTTTGTGGCTTAAATTATTTTAATTATTTAATGGACTCTTAATTATTTAGTGGGCTGTTTTATTTAGAATTCACATTCCTATTTTTTCCCATTATTATTCCTACACAGTAGGCTAATTTGGAAAGTTTTAATGCACAAAGTCAAATTTTAAGCTTGAGTTAGGATTTTAACTTGTTTCAGTAACAGAGTTAAAATATATACATTCCTTGACTATTTGCACTAATCTCCAAATAATGCATTCAAGGTAAAGTATAACTGGGATTAGTAAAGCTGATGTTAAAATTAGAATTATTGCTTTATGTTTGAAGTCTGAATGCCATTTGTACTTGCTGAAATTGTCCAACCAAATTTATATTTTGTTTTCAGCAAAGGCACTTTTCTACAAAACCTTTTTAATAGTAACTAAAATTGCTATTGCATTACAAGAGCAAGTTGCTTTTGTTAACTAATATTTAATTGTAAAAAATTTAAGGTGAATAAAATTAATGCTTCTACTTGAATTTAGAAGCATGTGACATTTTATCGGGACTGTTTACTTGTAGATTGAAAGTTTGCATTTGCTTTATTGTATGTATCTTAGAACAACTGTAAAATTTAAATATAAAATTAGTATAGTTAAGCTGGAATTTGATAAAAAAAATTGGGCATACAGATCAAAAGCAAAAACTTTTATAATCACTATGTTGTAAAGGTAGACAGTTGTTTAAAATGATGGATAAAAAGGTAAACTACAAATGCAATTTAATGAATTTTCAAAGTGATAATTACTATTGCTCTTTGGTTTCTGCATTGAGCTAAGTATAATCACAGTACTCAGTAAAAGAAAAGATTAAAATCTCAGCACAGACAAGGGCAAAATTACTTCCAAAATGTTGTAAGAGAACATGAGTTTAGTGGTATATTGTGATGATATTCCAGATTATTTTTTCTGAAGCATAATTTGTCATGACTCTCACATTTTTCCCATCCTGAGAAGATGGTATGATTACGCTTAGGATTAGGTACATGAATATCATTAATAACCTTAGTAAAATATTGGATCTCATATGCTTTAAAAACTTAGCAGCTTTGAAATGGCAGCTAATATCATTGTGAAATTAATTAATTGTCTAGAGTCCTTTCATGTTCCCAGTTGACCATAGCTTCCATAATTGTTAGGTATTACCCCTTTCCTTAGATTTGTGGGAATAAGAATAAGCTTCATAAAAAGTACTTTATAATTGGTAACAAATCTCAACAGTAAAACAAATCTCAACAACACCAGTATATACATATAAATACATTTATCCAAGTTCAAGAGCAAAAAACTAAATCCTTCATAACTGTAAGTTAGAAATGAAGCCATTTGAAAGTAAAACTATTAAAACCTATACCATGTTCTTCTGAGAAGAATCTTTATAATCATCATTTACATAAAAGCACTTGGAAGTTCTGATGATGCTTTGTAGTCTTTCTTATGTGTGTATACATAGGAGTTATTGACTTGTCCAGCTGAAAAAAGGTTGAAAATCCCCTAAATCATTCTTTTAAACTTAGAAACAGCAACAGTATTAGTTTTGATAAACTGTTCTGGTAATAATCATGAATCAGTTGGCATAAGGTCTAATGCTCAAATTCTGGTAATTAGATTTCATGTTTGCACAATTATTTTGTGAAGTCTAATGTTTATCTGCACTTAATGAACATAGTATGAAAAGATAAATAATTGTGGGAAATAGTGGGCCTTTCTGATGATAGAATTATCTTGTAAGACAGAAAAAGAAGAATTATCCTTGACAGAAGAATTATGAATACAGATCGATGTTTCCTGATGTCTGCTAATGTCCCAATGCAGAGTATTAGAGTCCAATGTATCTTAAAATTCTTATCGTTCATTTTCATCACAAAACTGCCTAGGGATGTTGAACTTGTTCTTAGCTGCTGGAACAAAGAGATTTGGCAAATGCTTGCGATTTTCCTTAATAAACAAGCACAGCAGGATTGCAATTTCAGTGCCACAGAAAATACTAGCAACATTCTTCATAGCATGTTTAGGCATCAGCATATTCTGTTGTAACTGTATAGCAAGGAAAGGTTAATTTGAGGTCCTATGGGACCTTGAGAATTTCAGGTGACCATTCTTTTTAGAGGAGATATTTTTAATAAAGTTGTGTTCATTTTTCCATAGTATTAACCCTCATATCATTTAATTAGATTCCTTGAACAACTCTCTGAATTTAACAGTCTTCTATTTTAGGTCAGTGCAGTTTTAATCATAGTCCATGGAATTTGGCAGGAAGTGTTGTTGTTGTTGTTGTTGTTTTCTAAGGATTTGTGCAATGGTTTTTGTCCCTGACTTTCGGTGCAGTTCTAGTGGCTCATCCAGTACAATGGATAATATGCTCTTTGTTCTGCACATTGTTCTGAAGTCAAAGGTGCTCATAGAATAAAACAAACACAAGAAAATATAGAGGATAAAGACAGCATTGGTGTGATAGTGGCATTTCGTTGTGTTTAAAAAGTGGCACACAGTCACAGTTTATTCTGTCATCTGTGTCTCACAGATTTGGAAGCTGTCAATGTGCTGTCCATTGATGCGAATCTCCATTTCAGTCCTTTTTGAACTTTTAGTGCCTGTTGCTGGAAGTTCTGGGATTGTTTTATCAAAATTTTCCATTTTGATTTGATACTCCCCTTTGGCGCCACGAGCGAGCATAGAGGCAAAGTGGTGATGTAATACAATTTCTGACGGGAGATAGGATGTCCTCCTCTGACATGTCTCCCCTGTGCCCTCTTGGGTGGCTGAAAGGAAGACTACTAGCTCAAAGTGATGATGAGCCTCCCTTTGTAGAAGAATGGCTAGAGGACTTGATGGTGTAATAGAATGGTAATATGTCAAGGGAAAAATAAAAAATGGGCACTCTTCAGAAGTTATGCTATCCAAATGAAAATCCACAGTAGTTTGATGCAGTTGACCACTTTCACGTTCTTCATAAAGAAC
The DNA here is from genome assembly GCA_032468015.1 of Mimophis mahfalensis. NCBI lineage: Eukaryota > Metazoa > Chordata > Lepidosauria > Squamata > Mimophis > Mimophis mahfalensis. The sequence goes on along the minus strand of JANHFR010001136.1, from coordinate 72,863 downwards.
TGCAGAGATCCGAACACTGGTGAGTGGACTTGGGCGAGTATTAGCCACTTGGAACATTAAGTATGGCTTTCCTTCTTTGTGTGTCACCACTGCAAGATAAGTGAACCGGATGGCTAATGCTCGATTCTTTGGTCGGGCAATTTTTGCTACAAATGCACCTAAATAAAAAGAGAATTTAAATATAGATCATGCATGTAATTTTTTGGTGCCAATTGATGGAAATGAAACATAAATAAGTATATCACATTATTTGAAGCAGAAAAATATAAATGAATGTCAATTTTAAATGATTAAAATATGTTAATATTTATTTTTGGGACAAGAGCTATAATTTCCTATGATGTAATACTTCATGCCAATGTTTTGTATCATCTCTCAACAGATATGAATTGCAATAAATTTTATTATGGCAAACCATTTTTTAGTTATTGGTAATACAAAAATGTTATTTTTCTATTTGTTTCATTTTACATTATTATAAATATATTTGTGTATTTACAATGAATATATGTATAATAGAAAATTACAGATACTGACCAAAAATATATAGCTGTGCAATAAGAAATTATTGAAGAAGGCTTAACTGTATTGTAATACATAGTGGGTTCAAAACCCCTCAAATAATCATCTTTTTAGATATTTTTTTTAAAGATGTACTAAGCATATTTACAGAAAAATGTCTTATTGAACTAAGTAGGATTTACTTTGTTTTTACAGCTGCTTTGCATCTTGTTAGTTTAAAACCATTTAATTCTGTGGGGGCGGGCCCCATCTGTACAATAGATAGCACTGCTAATTTAAAATCCTTTGTACTATTATTTTACTAACATAAAATGGAAATATAGCTTGTCAAGCTGTTCTGAAAATAATTTTTTTAATAGTCAGCAGCATAGCCTTTTCCTTCTTTCTCTTTCTAACTTCACAACAGAACTTTCATATTAACCATACCATTGAAACAGTTATGAAGTAACATCTATTTACCTGTGATAAAGGCCTCCAGCATTAGACCCAGTACCATTTGTATAGCAAGTAGAGCAATTGCACTTGGACAGTCTCCACTTGGGAACATTGTGCCATAACCGATTGTGAGCTGTGTCTCCAGCGAAAAGGAAAAAGCAGCTGTAAAGCTAGTGATGTACTTTACACAGATAGTGTGGTTTTCAGGTGGGGCATCATGATCAATCTCCAGATCCCCATTCATTTCAGCTAAGAAGTACCAGAGAATTGCAAAAACAAGCCAATGGAGGACAAAAGAAGCCGAAAATACCAACATCATCCATCTCCAGCGCATATCCATTAGTATTCCCCAAGCGTCTTTTAAGTATGCAATTCCTTTTCCTTGGGCACCATCTATCTGGAGCGTGCTATGCCCATCTTTAGTGACCATCCTTGGGTACCGTTGAGTCAGCAGAGGAGCACTAGATTTGGTGTTGTTGCTGTCTATTGCTTCTGTCCTCATCTTCTGAAAATGGAAAGTAAAAAACTGTGGGACACTTGTTTATCTATTCACATGATGATCAGAGATTCTGACATATTGGCAGTGGACTAGATGCCACATGCAGCTAGCCAAGGAAGTTTTTAAAACATGCACTTCTGAGAAAATTAATTTTGGAGAGTTAATCACGATGGAATAATTGTTACCTTAAAAAAAAAAACAACCCCTAAATGTCAGATGACTTTTTCAGACTTCAATTTAGAAATGTTAGCCAATTTAGATTTACTTGTGTGTTTAAAGGTTTAGTTCTAAAGTAGAAAAGGAGTGTTGCAAGTGTGCATCATCTGAATTAAATATTGTGTTTATGAAACGAAGTATTCTATAAAAGCTATTTGTAATATTATAAATTCTGTTATTTTGGTGGCAATCTTAAGGTGGTCATATCCCATCTGTTCCATAAATTTCCCTCACAAACTTCTGTGAGTTTCTGTCTACATTTTCACTGCTTGAAACCATGGTATTCTTATTGTCTAGAATTGTGGTACCTGGGATGTAGCCTCTTCTGCTGAACATACTCAGGCCACTGCTGATGTAAAGCTGTATTAAAAAGGGGACAGAGAATAATACGGAAAATATTATGCAATTATATAAACTATTATGAAGTCCTGAGGAAAAAAATGCCAATGCTAAATTCCAAATTTGTCAAAAGAGAAACAGAAATGAGGCTTCTCTTATATTGTGTGTGTGTGTGTGTGTGTGTGTGTGTGTTTAATGTTTAGTTTGTTTTTTAAAGCAAATTTTCTATGGCATAAGCTCATTCATATTTTTAAAAGGAGCTCATATAATTTCAGAAATATAAAAAATATCCAGTCATGGTTTCTTGTTGCTAGAGAGTTTGGAATAAACATGTGGTCATCAGTTGTTCTTTATATGAATGATACATATGCATGAGAAGGCCATATAAATAAATAGATATCTGCTTGTGGTAGTTAGACAGTGCTTGTGCTCTAGGTGTTTTAACTCAAAATTAGAGGTTGTAGTGAGGCTAAACTAAATATTTTTTTGAAATACTAGTACCCTGTAAATCACATTGTTTTGCTTCCCCGTGGTTACTTCTTTTGAAATATAATTGTGTTTAATATTTTCCTCTCCATTTCCCTCTGCAGTGCTAGACTAATCTAGAAACACCTATCAATTGTCCTTTCCTTTTATTATTTAATTTAATGAACAAAATAACTTGTTATGAACATAAGCTGAACATAGTACAGCTAACATGTTCATATTTTAAAATTGTTTTAAACATGAAAGATTGGATGTTCAGTAGATCTGAGTTATATTTTAATTTTATATAGAGGCATAGTGTGCTCACTAATAGATTTAAACATATTTTTTATCAATATTAAGAGGAAATCGATGAAAACTAATTCCACTGTACACAAACACATTCTTAAAGTTTATCTTAAAATAAAGTCCAGTAACTATGCAAAATATATGCAATTGCTTAGATGCCGTTAATGCCTCGTATTGTCATATAGTACTTTTGAAGTCTGATCTTCTAGAATCACAAAAAAAGATTCAGTCTTGCATGAGTGGCAAAAAAGATTAAAAATTGTGGAATATGTAGTAAGAAAACTGGAATGTGTATCCATAAGAGTCAGTGATCTGTAGCTGGGAATATTGAAGGCAAAACCATGGCCTACTGATAATCTGATGGGACAATGAAAGCAGCAATATTTACTTATTTGCGTATTAATACAGTACCTCAGAGACTTATCTTTGCAACAATTATGTAAAATAAGTCAATATTATTACTGCTATATTACAGGTAAGGTCTCTGCATTTGTAGCAAAAGCAAGATTAACAAATTATACAATTCACAGTACAGAATCTTTATATATTATGCTATAGTAGCAATGCAGAAAAACTGACTTTAGAATTGTGCCTCAATTTCATCTGAGGATGTTATGTCCCTTTATTTAAAAAAGTCTTTTTGTATTCAGAAACAGAATGAATTTAAAAGTTTTAAAATTTTAACCCTAATTTAACTTTTTATACACTTTATACATTATTTATCAGTTATATTATACACTGTGCAGAGCCCTTCTGTGAAGGAGATGGTGGTTTACAAATATGAAGTATAAACAAATAAACAGCCTTAATTATGAACTATGAATATATATAGTTTTAAAATTGATATGTAATGTGGAAACCTTCAGTGAACTAAATAATCCATCTCGATTAAGTTCTTATCAGAAATAAAGAACAATCTCTACAGAGTATGTATTGTATTATAATATAATACACGTTTCTAGCTAAGGGCACAAGGCCTCTTGTTCTTTTTGTTATATTTCATGCATTATAGTTAGCTAGGACACTTCATAAAAGAATTTTTGGGAACTGTGACAAGTATTTGTAATTTTACATCTGAAATTCATCAATTATATTTTAAATTACACCTGAATATCACTTAATCTATAAAAATTGAGATCTTCCTTATTTATGTAGTAAATATATGTTCGGGGGTTTTTTAGTAGCTAAAGTTGGAGAGAAAAATGAAACTAGTAAAAACCCATTTTAAAACTAAGGCAAGTGATTAAATCTAAAATGCACAGTTTTGTTACTAAATTCACACTGAGTTCAGTCTAGCTATCATAAATGTAGAGAAATTAATATATGACATAATGAATTTTTTTGTTTTCTTTATCTAGCAGACATGGCAGGCCAAGCATAGATAAGGCAGATTCACACACACAGCATTTCCAGATCAGTAAGCTGCTTCTGTACAAATCATTTTGTACTAAAATAAATGTTAGTATATTAACATTTTTTCATTAACTCCTAGGAATAGTTAAGTAAATTGTGATATTTTAATGGTCCTGGGCTCAGAAGTGAACAAGAAACATTTACTTGTGTCCTTCTGGTTTTGATATGTTCTATCTATCTATCTATCTATCTATCTATCTATCTATCTATCTATCTTGATATGAACTGGGTAAAGGACAGAGACTGGGCAGAGATAAGCACTAGGAATTTTCTTTAGGAGGTAAGTGTATGTATGTAAACATACAGTTGATGCAACTGTGACAGCATTAAGGCAAGATAAATTAGTAATACCTTCTACAAAATGTTCCCCTTTTAAGCAACATCAGACATACAGAATCTATGCAAAATTTTAGCAGAATTCTGACATTTACCAGTATGAGTCAGAAACAAATTACGATAATAGCAGAAGATTACTTTAAATAGTACAGGAGAAACAAGGGTATCTGAATAATCCAGCATTTTCTCTTTCGCTACTGGATTTCACTCAAAGTTTTCAGTCATTTCAGTAGTTTAATTTAAGAGGATAAGTAATTTTAACTGCATTTTTGCATTTGTGATTTGAGAAAGAGTTCTCAAAATTCTATATAAATTTTCACTTTTGTCTGTTATGCAGATTGGTTTTATCCATGCCCTAAAAATCCTTAACAATTTTTTTTTCATCATTTTCACTTGCCAGACAGTTGATACTTTCTTTCAAACATCCTACCATAATCTTATATTTTTGATTGTGGAGTAGATGTGTAACTGTTTTTTTGTCTTTGTTTTGTTATGTACCTATTGACTTTAAATGACACTGCCAGATTTTAAATTATGCATTCAGTTTGGACGTTCTTCACAATATTCTTCACAGTTTTACATCATTGCGTATAATGGAGTGGTGTCCACAAACACTATCTTTTTGCACATTTGAAATTTTGAGAATTTGCCATAAGCACTTGTATAAATGGCTACATTTTCTTTTTACAAAATGGCTGACATGGTAACCATTCATCTCATGTATTATAATAGTGGAAGTTGTTTTTGCTTTGCAGTATACCAGTTTTGAATTTAATGTTTTCAAGGAAAAAACAAACTAGGACATCAATCCTAAAGACATAAAGGGAGCATTTATTGCATACTGGCTCCAGATTGCCTCTTTAAATTTAATTATTTCCAGTACAGATTTTTAGGAACCACCCAAGTTTTTCCTTCATTGTTTAAACTACATGTTCCTCTTTCATTTTTTGACATTGAGTAATTTTCTGTCTGCTCTCCCATTGTTTCCTGTACAATAAGTGCCATTCAACAGGATCATCCAAAACTAGAGGAGCTTTTTCATAGGTAAGGGGGCTGTAGGTAGTGTTCTGAGCAAGAAGGCAGTTTCCAGTAGTCCTCCCATTATGCATAGTGATCTGAATTCAAGCTGTGATCTGCTGGAAGCAGATGTTACACTTCTGTCTTTTTTGAGTTAAAAGCTCAACATTCAGAACATTTCATATATAACCAAATGCTAAACATTTATGGTTCTATAAATAGAACAAAAAAGAATTTCAACAAAGAATAATTGAATGCCATCTCTTGTCATTAACTCTGTTTTCTATTCTGTCTTCTACTTTAACTGGGAGAAAGCAATTTTGAATTTTGCATAAATACACAAAAACTGGATATGTCAACAAACTATATAAAATATAGTAGTTGTTCTGAGCAGAACAGTCCAGAAAACTGAAACAAGAATAATTGATAATACTTTACTGATGCAGTTAAATAAGCCTAAATAATTCAGAATCAGAACACAATATTTTAAGAGAAATAATACAGCTGTTCATCTGTAATAGTTTGAAGCATTTTGTATTTAAAGTGTTTGCATCATTTAATTATTAAAAATAATAATTTTAAAAATATCTTATAAACTATCACTTTGAAAAGAAAATTATTTAGATGCTACACTGTTTTGTGAAGCAAATATTTTTCAGAACATGAAATTGTTTTCCTTAGCATGTAACAGTCTATGTTAACCCTCAAAATGTTTTTCTATTTTCAAAATGTTAGTTGCTTTAATAATGATATTTTCAGTATTTACAGTAGTTCTAGCTTAACTCTCATACTCAGATGCTTGCCAGAATAGTACATCATACCTTAAGTAATGAATTTATTATTTATCAAAAATACTGTTGGCTGATCTGAAGAAAGTGATATTTTGATCTGTTACTGGAAGAATATTACACTGTATTCTTAATTCATCATTCTTAACAAAGAATAAAGAGAAATCCTTAGTGCAAATTTTGAATACCTTTCAGCCAAGTTTTTGGATAGCCTGGATCACATACTTGATGAAATTGACAGAACCCTTATAAAACAAGAACAACCTGCAATGGATGCTTAAGAAACTAATTTAAAGAGATTTAAATGTAATGCAACTGGTTCTGATGGATGTCTTATTCCCTATAAGAGATGAAAATATACTACATCAGAAAATTGATTTGGATATTATTTCTCCTCTGGCTAAGATTCTGCTAAAACTGGGAAGGACTTTTTTTAGAAGTCACAAAAGGATAAATTTTACCTACAGATCAAGAGAAATCTGTTAAAGTTCTGAAGCCTTGAAATATAAACAAGCAGCAAACTATTTTCAGAAATGCCCATTATTTGAAGAGGTCAAAGAATTTTTAAAAATCTAGGAAGATTTATAAGATGGGCTTTGGGTTTGTTTGACTAAGGTTAATAGAAGAAAAAAGTTATATCTGTTTGCCTTTATTGGACTTCTGCTGGTAAAAATTGATTTATGTAGCATTTTGATTTTGTTTTTCTTACTTAAGATATGAGCTATGGGCGAAGAGAAATCATGTTTTATTTGGAGACGGTGATTCCCCCCCCCCCCTTTTTAATCCCCACTTCCATTTTTGTATTTTTTGTTTGTATGCAATTTTTGTAGTTTGTATTGACTTTTACTTGTTACATGTATAATTCTTAATAAAATCAGTGGGAAAAAACATTTACAGAAAGTTAAAATTATAGCTTTGGACTGGAGTTTTACTACAAAGTTCTAAGGATATTGTGTTATAGCAAATACTATTTATTTACTGTCATGTTATTCTGAATATAAGTTGCATTGCTATTATGTAAATTGCATATAATACATAATACTGTACATTTTCATTTTAAATCAAATTTTCCCAGTGTCATATGGCACTGTCATTTCCCCCACCCTCCACTACCCACGCCATAATAAAACTTATTGATATTACACATGGGTTATAGGGAGTAAGCAAGGAGTGCTGCCCCCTCACTTTATCAACCCCTTTCCTGATGTTGCTCAGCTGTTATTAAATATTGCATGTGTTAAATAATCTTGCTTAATAAAACCAGAAATTAGCATGAATACACACATTCTTAAAGGTCTTCATAGAATTATATGTTACATTTTGAATTATTTTCTCTTCTCATATATATGCAAGATGGTAATTTATAAAGTACATGAGCCATGGCAGATAATGTAGATGTAGGCATAAGTTTGTCTCAGAGTTGGAATTTTACTATGACTAAATCAAAGCTCTTTTTTTAAAACCAATGATTTTGGCCTATGCTTTATTCCCCAAAGATTTTTCAATATTTTAGTTCATTGTGGTCTCCTATCCAAATAATAATTAGGGTCAATATCACTAAGCTTCAGAGCACAAAGTTCAGCTAGACGCTTCTGTTGCTGAGGTGAAATTAATCTAACTTGGTGCAAATCGACACCAAGCAACTCTATTAGTGTATAGATTTAAAAGGTACACTGAGGTGTCATTAGTCTTACGTGGTATATTTCTCATTGTCTTTATCTTTTTTATGATTGTTGTGTTGAATAAACTCTTGAGAATAGTAAAGCAGAAAATAAGACCTTTGCATATGTTTAGAAAATAAATCTCTTCTAAATAGCCTAGAAAATGTCATTTGCGCAATTTAATATTCTAGATTAAATAAAAATGTAGCATACCCTTTTTATATTAAAAGGTAAGGAAATTTACAAATTCAGTAGTATAACCAGTATTATACCAGTCTTTTACCATCAGATTTAAAACTACTTTACATACAGCTTCACCCAATTTTAGAACTTTTTTACTCCAGAGGCTGTAATTTTCACCCAGAAAATGTTGCTGTGCAGAATTAAAATATGTTAATTTGTCTTGTTCTGACTATGTATCTTTTAAGTTAATTTGTTCAAGACATATTGAAATTCAAATAAAAATGTAAAGATTCCCAGTACTTTGGATATTAACTTCCCTGGGTAGAGCTTGAAATTTAACTATTAAGTACTATTATACTATATAAAATTCTACCTTTTCTGAAAATAACATTTCCAATATTCAGTCACATAATTGTTAAATAATATAAACTATAAAGTTTATAGTTTGTATTATTTAACTATAAACTTTACAACTTACCATAAAAGAATGCTCACCTGGCAATTTTATCATATAATGTCAATTTAACTTAGACAATTTTGATAACTGCCCAGCTAAGATCTGCTTTATACTTTGGTAGAACTGGAAAGGTACATTTTATCCTAATGTTTCTATGAATAGTCATGACTTGCAGGAAAAATGCATTTCTTTATAGGTTTTGATTCAGGAAATTATTAAATAACAAGTTTTCCTTTGAAAAAATTAAAACACAGAATTGGAAAACTTAATATGCTTTGTTAGCATTCTGTACTTACCCGTGTCTTTGTAGCTTTTATCTGTTTGGCAGGGAGAGGGAGAAAGGTGGGTATCTTGAGTATGGAATATGCCCCAAGATCTTGTATCTGTCTGTATACAGTGGTCCAAAAGGAAGGAAGAAAAAAAAACCCGTTTTTCTAGTTTAGAAGGATATTTGTTCAGAATGGGCTTACAGATCTCATTCCACAGTATATAATGTGGGGGGTTGGTTTTCATATGAAGCTGATTTGATTGGTCATTTCATCTGCAGGGGGGCCAATTAGCTGTGGTCAGGTGGAAAAGAATGCTGATTTGTTAGAACTAACTTTACCCAACAATAGCCTAGCTGCTACGAGAAATGCACAAGACCTTACTTGAAGAAAAGAGTGCATTTTTTTCTCTTAATCAGGATGGGGCTTTGAGGTTTGCATAATCTTACTTAAAGCTTTACTTACTGGTTCAAAGGAATGACATTCCTCAGAAGTGTTTTCCATTCATTTTCTTGAGTTGCTGTTCCTAAAGTTACAATACTAAAAATATTTTCTAGATGTACTTTCCGTTTCACTTTCTTCCTTTTAGTTTTTTTTTATCTCAGAGCTGGAAATGGCCTTTATGTTTATCTTTATCTTTGACTTGGAAAATAAAATCATTTGTAGATTGATATGGATTTGTTACTTGTAATACAGTAGTTCGTAACCAAAGATTCAGGATTTAGTATCTAACTGTTCTGTATTTTGCTCCTTAAGTCAACTTTGCTCATAAGATTGTCTTTGCTGGATGTAATAGGAAAGTATTATGAGGATGGAACACAACTGCTATAACCAAAATGAAGCACAATTTTACAGTGAATAAATCTATGGCATTCAGACTTTATACTGTGTGGAATTAGTGTAGAGTAATCTGATTAGTAAAAAAAATAGCTCAGATGAGGCCCACAATGGCCACTTTCTAGAAACATTTACATGATTTGTTGAGATACTTTTATGTAGTATTTAGAATTTGTGGTATCTGGAGTTAGTCAAGCCTAATTAATTACTAGTAAAGGAATAGCTACAGTGAGGCTCCTATCTAGAACCACTTGTATGATCTGCAAGTAGTTTTGTAATGCATTTCACATTTTTCTTTAGTTAGTTGCTGATGAAGGGACTTTGATCGAACGTCAGACCTAAGAGGATCTGAGAAACAAAGACTGTGATTGTTTGCAGTAAAACTACGGAAGACCTGCTGTGAAAATTATTAATGTAGACCAATATAATGCTACTTAGAAACAAAAAATCTCTCTCATGTATTTCCTTTAACAATCCACAAATATAAATCATTAATTCTTTATTTCATTAGTAGAAAATGTGTTAATACATGTTGAGGCCTAGCACTATACAAGTGGGGTAGGCACAATAACTTTTGTATTTACAAGGACAAGGTGACAGTTTTCAAGCATATGGAACTACAACAGATTTACTTCCCTAACTTTTCAATATGTTTTTTCTCTTACATATGCCCTTAACAATTAGTTCTGTACACTGATATCTTTAATCCAGTTTGAGAGATACCATGAAATGTTGATCTGTATAGGTGATAAGACTTGGCTATTGTGCAAGGTATGAAGCTTGTGTAGAATTAGATTGTACTGTGGAACAACCCCCACTCCCCCATAACTCTATGGAAAGGCCTGTATAGTTGAAAAGTTGTGATTATCTCTTCAGGAACAGAAATGAACAAAGCTGGTATACATGTTAAAATGTGATTTGAATGTACTTTAGAAATTATATATATATAACAGAAGTGTGGTGAGGCATGTGTGCGTATGTGCTCTATACACTCCTACGCGGACCAACCAGTCTTGCCCAAACTTGGCACATACAAACCTTGGCGTTGCAAGATTAGCACTGGGGGGGTTGGTCACAAAAGGCTTTGAGTGGTCTTTCCCCCCCAAAAGGGGGATGAAGTGGACATTTCACTGCCCCATGGACATTTCACTGGCAAGCTCTATTGCACATGTGCAGATGGTTACCAGGCAAGGCATACAAATCAGAGGCTCTCCAGCCAATAGAGGCAAGGCATGCAAATTGGGCAAAGAATTCTGGGAATTGTAGGCTGCAGCATTGTCATAAATACCCGGGCGAAGCCAGGTTATCAGCTAGTAGTAATTATAATTGTATTCATGGATTCATAGGTAGACAGTATAATTTTCCCATTTAAAAAAACTTTCCACGGCATTACAGCTTTTTGTTGCTTATATATTTCCTTGGATTAATGTTATTTATTATCTTAAATTAAGAGACTTCTCAGGAAACCCCTCCTCCTTGTTACTATAGTGGAAAACAGTGTGAGTGTTTATATATCTTATAGAAAGATTGTTGACACTGTTATTTGCTATCCTAGTTTTTTTTAACCTTCAATAAACAAGTTCTCAAAGGTTTGTATTCCAAAATACAACACTTTGAAGTTGGTCCTTTTAAAACTTCAAATTACATAGCTGTAGACTTTGTTGGCTGGATGTCTTTGTTGTATCTGAACTTTTCCATAAACACCATCACAGGCTTTGGGTCAGACATGGAATGCAGGTGCCCTTTAACTGCTCCTTCTCCTCAGGAAGTCCAGTCAATTAGTTTGAGGCAAAGTCACAGATCTCTTTCTCTTTTCATCCTGGGAAATCATGGCGAAACACCAACCATGTGCCAAGGAATCTAAGTCCAATAAAATGAGCATACTAGGAATATAAAATTCATGGATGTTTACAGAAATTTAAGTACATATATTTAAAGTTAATAGTCACTGAGTTATTGTTTGCCTCCCACTTTTTAGGAACACCACAGCATAATACATCTGAATCTTATTAAATAGATTTTGAAAAATTATATCATCCATACCATTTTTCTATCTTTGTTTTACAAAGCTTCTATACTGTTGATGGACAAATTTGTATTGCTACACAATTAAAGAGTCATACGTCCCACTAATATCCATTTATATTCAGAAGAAAATTACAGTAAATTTAATGTGACTTACTGTCTAGTGCTTTAAACAGTAATTTCTTTTCGTTTTAATGAAATATGATTAATTGAATAAGATGGCACTGAAGCTTTCCCAAAAATGACATTATACTCTAGACGGAAGAATTTTTACAAATGAGCACAAATACCCATATTTCTCATAGGAAAAGCAATATTATGCAAAGTACAGAGAGGAAAGTCAGAAATTAAAGCCTTGAAATAAGTAAAAGAAATATATAAATAACTGAAAATAGTTAACATTAAACCATTTATGTTATCCTTCTGTACCATTGTTTTTGAAAACTAGCCTTGTTTCCCACATACCCCAAAGTTGCTTCATTTGTTACTTTTGTTCTTCAAAGTCATCACTGATTTGTTTGTTTTTTAAGATGTCATTAACCAATACATCTTCATTCCATTATCTATTCAATCTAATCATGCTTCCTTTGTATATTTGTTTTACAGCTGCATTTATTCATTTCTCTCTGTATCAACCCAGCTCGATGTACTGTTTTCATACTGGACATTCATTTTTATTTACTCCACATTCATTCAGCACTTGTTAATCCCATTTCCTCTAATACTTTGTAAGAACCCTGTTTCCATTTTTTGTCTCTTCTGAGCAGTTCTCAGTTCTTTTACACAATATTTTTTACTTCCTTTTATGTTAATTTCTTGCAACAATCTCTATACTATCCTGTTATCTTTCTGTTAGCATTTGCACATATTAAAATTTCTCCAGCTTTCCCCCCATCTTTAGTAAACATTCTACCAAGGCAGGAAGTATTCATCCATCCATTTCTTCATTGCAATATTTTTATCTCTTGCTTATAGAGCAAAGAAAAACACTAATCACAGAGCCATACTTCACATTCTCAAACGATATTTCTAACATTTTCACAAATATTTCTTGTATGTGCATCCATAAGTACATTACTCCTTAGTCAGTATTGAACTATTTGCTAACTATGCCATGTATTCTCATAAAAGTTTTAGTTCGATGATAAACTGATATTGCCATATTTATCAACCAATGTTGTGCAAAAATCTTCATAATTCAAGGTTATTTATTTTTTCATATGCTTTCTCTAAATCATCATCAACAAAAATCATGCTTTCATTTTTCAGTGACCTGCTGTAGAGAAGAAAAAAGTTCTGTGTACCACCTGCGTAGCAAAAAAATTGCATTGCTCTTCTCATATTTTGCTTATTATCACATTTTGTATCACTTTAATCAGAATTCTGCCAGTGTCGTTTCTTATACTCCTATTCTAGTCAGAGAATAATATTCTTCTAGTCATGAGGCAGAGCTGCACCCTTCACAGATGTTGAGCAAATCACCTAACTAGTTCTCAAGTAAAGCACATCCATATTTTAACATGTCTTTCTAGTAATGCCATCAGCAAATGTAGCCTTACTATTTTTCAACATGATCAGCCATGTTTTTCAACATTAACTATTCTAGTGTTCATTTCATTTCAACTCAACTCTACAAGATGGTACCTGTGATACAAGTTGCTAAAATGTTTATTCCAACATTCCCTCTCTTTGGCTTCAATCCAAATCATTTCATCACTTTTATTTTTAATTCCATTCACTCCAGGGTTCTCCTTGTTTAGTCCTTCTCACCTATTTTCAAATCAGTTTTATTTCTATCAAAATCCCTCTGCATTTTCTTCACTCCTTTTAACCATCTCATGCCCTTGACTGCAAATATCTTGCATTGCACATCTTTTTCATTATTATTTGGAGCAATCATTCTCTCAAGCACATTTTTCTCATCTCTTTTGCTTCTTCATTTCATCAAGTAACCTTTTCATATTTTCCAATGGTATACATCTGTGGCATTCTTTATGTTTAGATGTTACACTCTTCACATATTGCAAGTGTATGTACAATATACCATATGATAAATCTATATATATAAAACAGGGGCAGAAGGGTGGGCATTGTAACTTTCTGTATACAATTTTTAACGGTTGGACCAAACTGACCCAAAAGTGACATACACATAACTTACCCTCCAACGAAAAGCACCGGGGGAGTAAGACAGCCCTAGCCCCCTGGGGGTGGCTGTGCTCCCTAAAAAGCCTGCCACAGGCAAAGCAAACTACAATTCCCAGCAAGCTTTGCTAGGAATGCTCCACATAGAGAGCTTCTGCCTTCCTGAGCATTGGTATGTTCCTAAGTGAGAGGGCCCAGGATTAGGTGAGGTCTGAGGTGAGGGCCGAGCAGGGAATCCACTCTGAGGGAGGAAGCTTTCCTTTCCTATCCTTCCTATTCCCCCTCCCATAGGATGATGCATTGGTATCTTCCTAAGTCAGAGCGTGAATCCTTTTCAAACCTTAGGCCCGGGATGAGGCCTGGAACTCTGAGGTGAAAAAACTCTATTTCTAAAAAGAAAGCAACAGTATTTCTTATTTACCTATC
>JANHFR010001136.1:31824-42556 GCA_032468015.1 Mimophis mahfalensis | reverse complement strand
TCGACTTACAAATTTTTCTACTTACAAATGTGCATTTGGAACGGATTAAATTCGTAAGTAGAGGGACCACTGTATAAGAATTTGCCAAAATTATGTACTGTAATTACTTAAAAAATTTGAAGTAATCGACTAGAGAATATACTATTACCGGTACTAACTTAGTCTTATTCCCAGTTGAAATGTTCTTTATTTTATATACTTGAGTTATATACATTACACATCTGTAGTCTCTATTTTTTTCTCTGTTTTTCTGAAGTCTGGGAAGGAAGTAGTGTCTGGGATCTCCCAATCGATACTGCAGCTCAGGGACCAGCTTTAGAACAGTTACAGCAGCTTGAAAAGGCCAAAGTTGCAAAGGTAAGGAGCTGTGTTGATTTTCCTGTATGGCACGAAATTGTTTTTACTTCAACCTCTAATTTATCTTTTTATAGAGGTTTACTGTGATGCGGCAGATTAACGATGTGCTATCAAATTGGTGTTGATTCTTAGTGGTCATGTAGATAGATTGACACCTATCAATGACAATCTATCCTAACTTGGTCCTTCAGCTGTTTCAGTGGTGCACTGATTACCACATCCACCCTGCTCTGGTTGTCTTCTCTTTCTTCCCACCTTTCCCAGGTGGGGGAATCAGAGCCTTCATGAGAGAACTAAATCTTCACATTATGTGTTCAAAGCAGGATAATTTGAACCTGGTCATTTAACACCTTGAGTGAGAACTCTGGGTTGTTCAATTTGTTCAGTGATTCTTTTTTTTTTTCTTGGTTGGACATTAAATAAGGAATAGTCAATTCTGGAGAAGATATTGTTTTAGCACATTACAAAAGCCAAATACTGGGAAGACAGGATGCTAAGGCAAAATCATATACTAGCAAGAATCATGCAATTACTTATAGAGGTAATTCTGTTGTCATATTTCCAGTATTCCTCTTAAATTTTAGCTCGAGCAGGAACGGAGGGAAGCTGAATTAAGGGCCAAAAGAGAAGAAGATGAGCGTAAGAGGCAGGACGAGCTTCGGAGACAACAGGAAGAACTAATTAGGAGACAAGAGGAAGAAAGAAAAAGAAGGGAAGAAGAGGAGTTAGCTCGGAGGAAACAGGTGACAATTCACATATGTTCAGTAATTATTATTGCCATATTAAACAAAGATGCCATTTTTCCAGTATTGTGCATGCATGTAAGAAAGAAACATTGTAGATTTTACCGCATTTTTTGGACCATAAGATGCACCTGGCCATAAGACGCACCCAGTTTTTAGAGCAGGAAAACAAGAAAAAAATAGTCTGAACCAAATAGTACCGGTATATTAAAATATTTAGCTCTGTCGTTCTGAGAGTGCTTGCTCCGCTCGTGCATGCACTCGACAGCATTCGGACCATAAGACACACCCTCATTTCCCCCCCACTTCTGGGGGGGGGGGGAAAGTGAGTCTTATGGTCCAAAATTTATGGTAATTTTCTTCTTACGCTTTTCTACCTTATATCAGTAAAGCCATAGGAACATCTTCAGGGCCACTCTGAAGAATATTGTAATTGTCTGTCAGATAAAGTTATTTAGATCTACTCAGAATTGAACCTGACCAGGCAAGACTGATTGAGGTACCCGAGCGTGATTTTGTAGATTTACCTGAGATAAGTGACTTTTGATAAAGTAGACAGGATTGGCTTGCAGAGACCGGCTGGTGTGCCTTCCCTACTAGCCCTTACCCTCTGGAAAATTCTGTCTTCAGATTTAGGATGACCCCAATTCTGGCTTTTCATAAGGCCTAGTTATGTGCTCAGGCGTGGAGCCAGACGTGTGTTAAGGACATGCCTCATTTCTTGACCATATTAACATCCACACATCTATGGTGGTAACTTTAATCAGCAGTCATATATATTTATTTGTATTGTTTTAATGGTTTTTATGGTTATGCCACTCAGAGTCACTTGTTGAGATGAAATCAAATAAATAATAACAAATTTCATAGTGGTGCAGTGGTTAAGTATTGCAGCAAAACTGCCCACAGCCTGGAATTTAATCTGACAGGGCTCAAGGTTGACTCAACCTTCCATCCTTTCAAAGTTGATAAAATGAGGTCCCAGATTGTTGGGAGCAATGTGCAAAGAATGCTGACCTTGTAAACCACGCAGAGTGCGCTATAAGCACCATGGGGAAGCATATAAAACTAATGCTATTGCTACAGTCTCAAAATAAGAGAATTATTTATTAAATGGAAAAATTGAAATATTGAAAACAATCAATTTAACCAACATTCCAATTAATTTGCAATTTTAAAGGATATAATTAAAAACTATAACATAATCTCCGGAAAAAATCTTGCGGTCTATTTTTTTGTACCATGCATGTAGTAATTACTTAATAGTTACAATCTCTTTCCAAAAGGCAGAGATTTCAGCTGATGCCAATAAAACTTGCTAGCTTATTTTTATTTTTTTTTTAGAAAAAGCTTGAATGACATGAACAGTTTGTGCAGTAAGAAAATAACCAGACTGTGCCACACTAGGGAATGAGACACCAGGGTGGGCAGATAGTGCCACAGTTATATATTAAATATATAATTTACAAGAAAAAATAATTTTGGAATAGTAATTTTACAATATTCAGCCTGTTCATGTTGCTTGTAAAACTTTAAATGTAGAATGCACAGATAAATTTTAAGGACTAAAATAGAAATGAAGCTAAATAAATTTCTGGGGTCCTTGGTGCTCTTGGAGCTTGGTGGTTTTCATGCAGACATTTCATTACCAAACTAGGTAACCTTATCAGTGGTAGAAGGGAGTGGGGTTTGTTTTTATTTTTATATACTAGTGGCTTGCCCTATCACTGTTGGAGGGAGCATTCTTGGTGATTCCTTGTTGTTAAATTTAAATGGTTTTATTTTTCATTAGCAAGAGGACAGAACTGACACAAAAGGAGGATAGTTTTCTTCCCCGTATGCTTATAGTTATTCCAAGCTGCTATTAGCCCTGAAAGGAAAGCTTTAATCAGCATCAGTGCTGAGAATAACATAATAGCTGTACTGCATCAGTCCAAGCCCAGTCTTGATCCAATCAATAAAAGATGCAGAAATTTTCAGGATGCTACCAGCTTTTTAGTAGTTGAGATTTCTCACTTCAGATTTGACTATGAGCAACTAGATTAGGAGGATGCTTTACACTTTTAATCTTATGGCTATGTTACGAATAAAGAGACATGGCTATACAGGTTATACGATAGGTACTAATGGTGCAGTCTAACTTTTCTCTTTGTGTAAGGAGGAAGCTCTCAGGCGACAACGGGAACAAGAAATTGCACTAAGGAGGCAGCGAGAGGAAGAGGAACGGCAACAACAGGAAGAAGCACTTAGGCGGTTGGAAGAAAGGAGGAGAGAAGAGGAGGAAAGGCGGCAGCGAGAAGAGTTGCTTCGCAAACAGGTGAAAAGAAAGATGCTGATCTGTTCAGAATGAGTATGCCTAATAACCCCTGCTGCCTCCATGGCAACAGATACTTGCGTATCTCCTCCCCAATGCGTGTACTTTTAATGGGCCATTATAGATAAAACAGAAAAGGGATTGTTACTGATTAAACATAAGATTGTTAGCAATTCAGAATTGATAAATGATGATACTGCTCTGATTGGACAAAATTTAAATGAACTTTGAAAACCTGTTTTCCCATCTTTGGAATATCAGGCTGTTTCTCTTGGGTGTGTGGTTTTTGTTTAGTTCATGTGAGTTTCTTTTCTCCCTGTTACGTGTACTATCATGTTTACTTTTTGTTTATCTGGGTTTTTTATTTCAGAAGTTGTGTCTGTTTTTTGCATCCAAGTAACCCAGTTTGGGGGTAGATGTATGAGTTATATAACTAATATATCACTACACAAGGGCGTGATACATTTTTGAGGACTGCTGAGTTGAATTATTTGAAATAAATTCTATTCTCTAGTTATGTTTGGAGCAATAGTTACGTTTTGGAGCAAGTTGCATTATTTAAAGCAGAGAATACCCATGTGTCTGTATAATTTGAAATACTTTGAAAGTAAACTTTTTAATCTAGAACTTTATAGGATTTGCTTTTTTTCTGAACTGGAAAGGAAGAGGAGGCTGCCAAATGGGCACGTGAAGAAGAGGCCAAGCGTCGGGTAGAAGAAAACCAACTGCGCATGGAAGAAGAAGCAGCTCAGCAGCGGCAAGAAGAGGAAGAACGGAAGCGGAAAGACCTGGAAGTCCAACGCCAGAAGGAAATTATGAGGCTGAGGCAGCAGCAACAGGAAGCTTTGCGTCGATTGCAGCAGCAACAACAACAGCAGCAACTCGCGCAGATGAAGGTACCGAGACTTCTCAGTGTAACTTTTGTATTGTTTTCAAATGAACAATGACTATAGTTATCAAATGACTATGAATTACGCTCTGAGATTCATCCGGTTAGTTAGGCAAAATATGTACAATTGCTGCTGTTTTCAACTTTAGATTAAAAAAAAAATGTATATCTCTTATTTCAATGAGCAGCTTGTTTGCTGTTCTGTGTTTCAGGTAGACAGAGAATAAACCCTCTCTTGAGCCCCAAAGGAAGCCGATAGTATTATTTCTTTACTCCCTAAACAAAAACTTTTAAATTTATCAAGTAGCACATGTTAATTCAAAATCTAAAACTATGAGACGAAACAGGTAGTCCTGGTTTAATGACCATTCCTTTAGTGACCTCAGTTACAATGGTGCTTTTGAAGTTATTTGGTCAAAATTCAGACATTTGGCAGCTCACCTGCATTTACAAGCACAGCATCCTCCTACCTGTTTACCTCTCCCCCCTTCTTGGCCATTCCAGTTGCCCTGCCCTCTGCTGCGCCAACTAACATTTGCCATCTTCTTCCTTTTGCTACTGACAGAGTGCACCCAGCTGATCCAGCTCTTGGCCCTTCGCCATGCATCCCACCCTGCATTCAGCCACCATCCCCAGCTGACCTTTGCTGTCTTCCTCCTGCTGCTGTTCACAAGATACTGTCAGCTGAGGCAACTGCTGCCCTTTAGCAAAGCCTCCTGCAGTAGCAACAGGAGGAAGAAGACACAGAAGGTCAACTGTGGGTGAGAGGGGGAGTGAGAGCAGCCAAAATGTTAGAAATGCAGGGGAGATAGGCAGATGGGGAGAACTGAATGAGAGGCAAGCTTGGCAGGACAGCAGAACCTCATCTGCCGAAGGGAGTTCACCAGGGCTGGATGAGGAGAAGGCAGCAGGACACAACTGGTAATTTGTGCAGGCTAGGAGAAATGTGAGTTCCTTGTCTCCAACAGCATGGTCCTTGTCTAATGACCAGAACCAGGAACAATTGGATCTGCTATTGCTAAGCAGTGTGGTCACATCTTTCACCTAATAACCACTTCACTTAGTGATGGAAATTCTCGTCCCTATTCGGGTCATTAAGCAAAGACTACTTGTTAAATATTTCTAGTAGTCACAACATTGGGATTTAATACCACCATATTCTTTTTCTACAAGAAGCTGAAACTGAATAGTTCACTCAAGAGATGAGAATGTGATTATTTTAAAGACATTGTAATTCTTTTCTGAATCTATACTACCCTTGATCGGTGAAGAAATCTACAACTCCAGAAAAACAAATACAGGTATTCCATGACTTATGACCACAGTTGGGTCCAGAATTTCCATTGTTAGGCAATGCGATCATAATACGTGATGTCATCTGACTACATCCTTAGCAACAGCAATCCTGGCACTCCCCATTGCTGCTGTTAAACAAATTCCAGTGGTTGTTAGGTGAGGACCCATCCCAATCCAACTATTCCAGGTTTGATCCCTCCCGGCTACAAGCCTTGACTCTTCTTTTTTTAAAATATATTTTTATTGTTTTTTTTTTTAATACACAGCCATATTGTGTGTGAACAGAGTTAGTTCTGGGTATCATTCATATTAATCCAATTCACAGTAACAATGTTAGTAATCTCTATCACATTTATCAAATTTAAATAATCCTCATTATGTTGTTTAAAATGCCTAACAAGGAAAAAAAATGCCTAACATCTGCAAACAACGAATCTTTCAAATTTAAGTAATCCCCATTGTTAATTTAGACATACATAAAAGAAAAAAGAATGCCTATCGCATTTATCAAATTTAAGTAATCCTCATTATTTTGTTTAAACATACATAGAAAAAAGATGCCTAACATCTGTAAACTTCTAATCTTTCTATCTCTTATTTTTATTTATTCTATAAAAGCTTATATTCTAATATTTCCGCTATCTAATTTTATTCCTGCCTCTTTCAGCTTACAATCAAGCTACTTTAATATTTAAAGGGCAATTCTGTCTATCCATCATCTCTTATCCTCTGTGGTGCTTCAAATTCTTACACATTTTTAACCCACCCACCCCCACTCCTCATCTTTACCTCTTTCTTCATCTATATCTTTCTTGTTCATTCTAACCATTTCTCCCAGTCCAATCTTATACTGGCAGTTCTCCCAGATGTCTGTCCACCTCCCAATCTCCTTATCAAAGGAATCTTCCTCTCTTTCCAATTGTCGATTTCTCTGTTTTATTTTCTTCTCTTTCTTTATCAGCTGGTTTGTCAGTCCTTGATTTATTTGGTGATGTGGCCAATTCATTGGTTCTTTCTGCTCCTTCTGCTTGCCATTTATCTGGTCTTCCTCTTTGTCAAGCTTTTGCTCCATTTGCTGATTGTTCTGATCCATATTTTTTCCCTGTTTGTGTTCAGTTTGGTGGCTTGAGTAGTCCATTGCATCTGGTCTTTCTTTTGCTTCCACCAGTTCATGGGCAGTTTGATCTTTATTCATTGTACACAAGCCTTGATTCTTCTGTAGCTTCCCCTTCAACTCTCCCCAACTGCTTATTCCCCTCCCCCCATCTCTGCCCTTCTGGCTGCTCTGCACCTGGAAGCCTACTCAGCAGTGCAGTACAAAATTGTCTCACCCCAAGAAGCTCTAACAACAACATGCTGACTCTCAGCATCCCAGGAAGTGCCCCAGTCCCAGCCATAGTTGTCTTTGCCACTGTCTACTCCAAGGCCCTGGCCAGTCCAACTGATCGTCAATGCCTGGTCCTGCAGCTGGCAAGGTGCATCCATCCTGCCCCTTCCCAAAGCAGCTGCTGACCATGTGAGTTGATCTACCCGAGGTGTTATGAGGAAGCCACTGTGCACAACCTGGGGAAGAAAATCTCATGCAGCCAGCAGATGTCTTGTGAAAGGTCAGGGCAGGGACCACACAGTGCAGGGGGTGAAAAGGATATAAATGTTGGGGATGGGTAGTTGCGTCAGGGGGCTGTTAAAGCATCCCTGTGGTTGTAAGTGTGTGCAGGCTGCTAATTGCCTTAATTTTGACCGTGTAATGGTGAGTCACTGCAACCACTGTAACTTTGAAAGGTCACTCAACAACTGGGCATAAGTTATTTGTGTACTAGCTGATAATCTGGCTTCACCTGGCTTTGTCGGGCCTGGCACCGGTCTCTCACTCAGGAAAATCCTCTAGTTGGGACTGATGCTGTTAGCAGCTCTATGTGTTTAGTTGGGCCTGTCTTGCATAGCATTGCAAGCCCCCTTGTGGACTACTGTGAAGCTGAAGCCACCAGCACTATTTTTAGGGCATAGAGACACCCCCCTTCCGAGGGGTGCTAGGCATGTCTGACCCCCGCAGTATTTGTTCCCAGAGGATAAGTCATCTGTGTACCGAGTTTGGTTGAAATTGGTCAAGCCATTTCAGAGTGTATGTGGAATACACACACACACACATACACACACACACACATTTGATGTATTATGCATTATACAAAACTGGTTCTTTTTTCTTCTTCTTGTTTTTCAAGGGTGCCCTGTATAGCAAACCACTTCACATTTAATCATTCTAGATAAAAAGTTTGCCCATAGGCTCTGTCTCATGAATGCTTCTATGGTCTTACTTTTGTTAATGCATCTTTTTGGGTTTCCTGTTCTGAATTACTGGCTCTTCAACTGTTTTAGCTGTTTTCATTATTTTACATGGGATATTTAACTCAGTAACATCTATTTATTTTTCACAGTTTTCTGCCTTATCCTTTAGTCTGAAACTTACTGCTGTAGAAAGTATTTCTGTTTGTCAGTAATATGAAATTTATATTGAGCTACAAGCTTGGGTGTCATACAGGGAAAGATTACAATTCTACAGTAAAAGAGAGCAATAATCAACTTGTGGTTAATACCTGCAGTCTTGTTGTTACACTTTCTTTATTCATCTCGTTTTTTATGTATTGTCTCCTAACTGGCATTTTCTATGTACATTTGTTCTTAGCTCCCTTCTTCTTCAACATGGGGTCAGCAATCCAGTTCAAGAGCTTGTCAGTCACAGGCAGCATTATCACTAGCGGAAATCCAAAAGCTTGAAGAAGAGAGAGAGAAACAACTTCGAGAAGAGGTAAATTTTATAGTTTCAAAACAATAAATAGTTTTGGGTAGCTGCTGAGCGAGAACTTTGGAATTTGCTTCCTTAAGCCTAGGATGTGCATTGGGAAAGACTTTACATGATTCCACCTACCCTTTTCTGCTTCTGAAAAATCCACTGTTGCTTGCTAATAGGAGTGGTGGCTACTAGAGGGCACCCCTGTGATGTTTTGCAATCAAGTTTTGCACTTACTATCTTCTAGCAAAGGCGTCAGCAGCGTGAACTAATGAAAGCTCTCCAGCAGCAGCAGCAGCAGCAGCAACAGAAGCTGTCTGGTTGGGGAAATGTTGCCAAGTCTGCCGGCACTACAAAATCTCTCTTGGAGATACAGCAGGAAGAGGCAAGGCAGATGCAGAAGCAGCAACACCAGCAGCAGCAGCAGCAGCAGCAGCAGCAGAGCAGAGCCCGCAGCACTACAGTGAGTAGCTCCTACATTTTTATGTTTATAATTTCTTGTTTATTTAAGTCAAGGCAGATCTAAATACTTGATCTTTTTTGTTCTTCAGCAACATTCAAATCGGCACACCAGCATTGGCAGTTCAGTATGGGGCTCTCTAAGCACAAATCCTAGCAGCCAGTGGGCATCAGACCTTGTCAGTAGTATTTGGAGTAATGCTGATACAAAAAATTCAAACATGGGATTCTGGGATGATGCAATCAAAGAAGTGGGCCCTCATAATGCAACTAATAAAACCAAGAACAATTCTAGCATCAGGTAAGAATGTGTGTGGTTGATTTTTTTCTTTCAGGGCCAAAGCCTGAGGCATTTCTTATAAACGGTTCAGTGGATGAAAGTTTTCTATCAAACCACAGCAAAACCAGGATTGCTTATTTCATTGTATTTTAGGTTAGCTGGTAGAAATAACTGGTAAAAGTATTAGGCAGAGTAAAAGGCCATTACATATAATGGGCTAGCCAGTTTGGTCATAAGAAGAACTGGGGTGATATATACATTTCCAAAAGCTAAGTCTGGCTCTTAAAAATGATTTATTTATTCTACTTGTGTTATATTTATAAATAACTCCAAAGCAGAGAACGTTCCTTATACTCCTTCCTCTTCCTATTTTTCCCCAACAACCAACCCTGTCAGGTGATTTGAGCTAAGAGAGTGCTGGTCCAATGTCTTCCTCGTGGCCTTCATGATTAAGATAGCAGTAGCATTTAATTTATATACTGCTTATCAGGGCTTTCAACCCTCCCTAAGCAGTTTACAGAGTCAGCACATTGCCCCCAACACTCTGGGTCCTCATTTTACCCACCTCAGAAGGATGGAAGGCTGAGTCAACTTTGAGCCTGGTGAGATTTGAACTGCCTAATTACAGGCAGCTGGCAGCTAAGTACTACATACTGCACTGTACTTGCTGCACCACCATGGCTAGATGGGACTAGAATTCACATTTTCCTGGCTTCTAGCATGGCACTGCCTGCCTGCCTGCCTAAAACATTGTATAGCCACCCATCTTAATACTGAACTTTGGGTGGCTTACAACCTACTCTAGCATATATGCTAGGTCCAGAAATATCCAGAATGATGCACACAGGGCAAGATGTCTGCTGTGACCACCTCCCCGTGACACATGTTTTTCAGGATAGAAAGATGGGAGGTAGTCATTGAACAGGTGATGAAGGATAGTCCAGCCCAGTATGGAGCCAAGTAAGTATGAGTAGGAGCAAATGGATAGATACTGAGTCCAGCTGGCTGCGTCTATTCAGATGATACTTCATTGTACATCCTATGATTTTTTTATATAAGTGACAGATTGCTGGAGTTTTCTGGTTTGTAGACTTCCATACTTCCTATACTGTTCCTGGCAATCTACATTTTTTCCTCTTATACTCTGCAGTGATTGTGTTTTTCTTTGTCCCAGTAAATCTATAGGTGTTACAAGCAGGCATAATAAGAAGGTAGAAGAAGAAGAAAAGTTATTGAAATTGTTTCAGGGAGTTAATAAACCTCAGGATGGATTCACTCAGTGGTGTGAACAAATGCTTCATGCACTCAACACAGCTAACAACTTGGATGGTAAGCAGTAGTAAAAGCATCTTACAATATATACCATGCATGCTACCACAGTATTATAAGAAATTGTATCATAGTTGTATTCTAAATCCATGATCCTGTATTGTAGTATAAATAAATATGAGAAAGTTATAGAAGATTTAATATTCATTGCACAATATTCTTGAGCAGTGTGTGTGTGTGTGTGTGTGTGTGTGTGTGTGTTTGTTTTCTTAAGTTTTCGCGGGTATTTATGTGTATGGCATTATGCTTTGTTCGGGTATTTTCCCACGTCTTCATA
>JANHFR010001136.1:4106-19899 GCA_032468015.1 Mimophis mahfalensis | reverse complement strand
ATTCCTGAGCTAACATGACTGGAAGAGGAATTCTGGGAGTTGAAGTCCACAAGTCATAAAAGAACCAAGTTTGCCTACCCCTGTGCTAGGTGAATTTTAGCCAGAGGGTACCCAAACTAACTGGTTGTGTGTCCTTCCTATCAGCAAGGAGTGCTGCTTATGGCAAATGTGCACCTGATATGTATCATGGGCATCCTTTACAGAGGGAACAATGCTTCCCTATCTTGGACAGCAGCTGCTTAGGTTTTTAGCTCTAACAAGGATTGCCCACTGGTGACCCAAGATTGGGAATGCAACATACTAGCCTGGAGCTTTCTATTCCCACTACTGTAGTCTTTAAGCCATATAAGAATGGAGGGGGAGAGCCATAGCTCTTTACCCCCCCCCACCCTTAAATGTAGGTATCAGCCACTCATTTAGCAAATATGGTAGAATCATTATAGATTTGATATAGTATTGTATTTGCATCCTTCAACTGTGCTTTTAGGCATAATCTACTAAATTATTTTGTCCTTTGAGTATATCTCATTTTTAACTCATTTATTATCACATTGTTTGCTATATATGCCAAATCGAAGTGCTCTTCTGTTCTCTTTCATCTCACCTGCAGAGGCTCTGGGTCCTGGGGCTATCGGTGCCATAGTGATTGCTGCTCTGCTGGGAACATCTATGATTGTGGCCTTGATTGTTATCACGCTACGAAAATGTTCTGCTTCCTAAAATGAATAAAGTGCTTTCTTCCCCAAGTATGCTCTGGTTGAACCTTCCTCTTTCCTCCATGCCTGCATATTTTGAGAGAGAATAGGAAGAACAAAGGTACACCTGCATTTCAGAGAGCAACCTGTCCTCAAACCATCTTGGACCATGGCCACGGTGCTTCTTTCCTTTCAGACAAAAGGCCTCGAAAACGCAGAGTCTAATAATTGCACAGTTGGATGTTGGGTGGGAGGTACATCTAGACTGACCAAGAAGCTGCTACAAGCATCAAGTTCCTGACAAGAAGACATCTGCACCACAAAATATCAGGAAGCATATGCATTACTGAAAGGCCACATTATGTTCATGCAAGCACTTAAAGGCACATATTAAAAATGACTGTGAAGGCTTGATTGCTAAAGCAAAAATAAAACTATAACCAGCAGCTTAGCTTTTGATTCCTGAAATACTAGTGCTGGGGAGTAAGAACAAGCTGTTCTATATTTATTTTCAGATGGCCTGATTTTATATACTGTTCTGTTATAATTAAACAAGCCTTTCCCCCACTAAATACTATGTTTGCCCTGCCTTTTTTTTTAAAGCAGCCAAATTAGTTTTGTTAACATTGGATATGATTTTGGGAGAGATGAGGAACCCTAAGGTTAAAAAAAACTGTACAAACTTTTCCTTTATTTGTATAGAACAGCATCATCATTTATTGCATACCCTTATGAACATGCACTTCTATTTATTTGACCAATAATACATGACAGAGTGGTGCAACTACTATAAACATCGGTGTGAAACTCTACTCCCATCTCTCAAATGGTTAATAGGGTTTGGGAGTTCATTGTGAAGTAGCATGTTATCCCAGGCTTCATTGTGCCAAGGGGTACTTGGTTACTGGCTTGTAAGGTTAGAACCACACTGGCCATTCATATGCAGCCACTTAAGTTTTTGCACAGTTCTATGTTTGGTAGATTTAAAAAGAAGGTTCAAAATTTTCAGTGGTAGATTTGTCTGAAAACCTCCTTAAACTCTATACTGTATCACATCATGTAGCTTAAAGTGAGCTCCTTTCCATTTACAAAGAACTTTCTCTGCCAGGACTTATCTATGCTTCCTTAGACATTGGAACAGCTTCTCAGAGTATTCAGTCTTAAAATGTTCATAAAGTATGTTGACTTAGATGACAACTGTTGGGTCTCCGAATTTCCCCCAGTTCCAGTCAGCCTGATGAATTGTCATGGATTCTGGGATTTACAGTATAGCTGAACAGCCAGAGAATCATAGGATCCTTCATTCCTTCTCTAAAGTATTACTATATTACATATATTAATATATTTCATATTTATTCATATATAACAAGAGATCCTTTGAAAGATGGCTTTCTTCTATTGCTTACAGGATTCTTCCCAAACCTGACCACTGTGAGTGTCTGTGGGGCTAAACTTCCATAAAGTCCAGCTAACATTACCAGATCATCCTTTTATAAAGACATAATTGCTCAACTTATTATAGGAACTGATTTGTACATTGCTACAATGTTTAGGTGATATTTTCATGTTTGTATACAGTCTTATCTCCTTTATTATTTTGCAAGTAAATTACTCAAAGGCACAGCAATGGTACAAGCAAAACATGATTGGTATTAGATTAACATTGTGAGGTGGGAATGGATGCTTTCCCTCCAAAACTTAGCCACTTTGGTGTTTTTAGACAAGTATCAGTATAGCTTAAGAAAAAAAGGTTATCTTAATGCAAGTTGGAAAACTCTAATTTTGGTAGCAACAAAACACTAGGATCATATCTTAATAATAATGGTCACAACTACACTGGCTAGGAACATATGAGTGGGTGAGGATTTCCCTAATATAATGATTGCAGAAGTTTTTATATATTCACGCTCTCTGTCCTTTTAAGCTGAATAGTCTTACTTCTGGAAATAATTGTTACTGATAATGATAGAACAAAACCATTCAGACCAATGGCCTTTCAGATTATGCTAAAGTTTCATCTCTTCAAAAGTCTCTCATTTTGGGGCAAATTAACACTTTGTTCTATTTGTGCCATGTAGAAAGGGCATTTACTTAATTATTTTAGGAATGTATAAATAAATACTTCTTGATAATTGCTTCTGTAACATTTTTAATATGCAAAATGCTTTACAACCGTTTAATCTGTTAGGCTCGGGCCCATAGCTGACCATGTGACTTTTCCAAAATTAAAAGGATCTTGATGCTGTTTATGGCTCTGTATTAAATTCTAAGACATTTCTTGTTCTTTTGGCTCAAGGCTTTCCTGTACACAGGTTTAAAAGACAGACTTCATGCACTTTGCTAAGGGTGCACAATAAATGAGTAAAAACACATTTCTATTACTTTGATACAACTTTGGGAGACATTTAATACAAACATCCATCTTTTGCCTCAGGTCTACTCAATTTCTTTGCATGGGCATTGGCTGTCATTGGTGCACAATTGCAGAACAAAGGAGCAAAAGACAGAACTTTATTGTTCTGACTTTCAATGAGTTACCAATGCTTCCCAGATGTAGCACCCATTTGGAATGTTATGACTAGCTTATTTGGCTGTGAAAACATGTTCTCTGCTTTTCTTTTGCTTTTTTCAACATATGCAAATGCTTCAGTGTATGCAGGAGACTCAAGCAGAGAAATCTCTTCAAGTGGTATTGTCTCAAATATTGCATTCTCCTATACAGTTTAGTGCAGCATTTGCTTTGGACAAACCCCTCAATACAGAGGTCCCCAACCTTTGTGACTTGGGGGGGGGGGGGGTGATGGGAGAACTGGGCTGTGTGAGTGGCAGGCCAGTGCACACACATACATACACGCAGCCCTTGTGGCAAGTGGTGGGCCAACATGCATCGGCACAGCTCGACTTGCACAAGCAGTGGGCCAGCACACATGCATGCGATTGCTTGCCAGCTCGCCACTTGTGTTCTGGCAAGCTACTCACATGGCCCAATTCCAGATAGGCCACAGCCTGTACTGAGCTGGAGCCCAGAGGATTGGGACCCCTACCTTAATATATTCCCCATTCTGGCACTCTCCAAACACAGCTATACTCTGGTTATCTGTGATAAGTGTATGGGATAACTATGTTTGGATAAGTAAATGCAGTTAGTGATTGCTTAGACAGGGAGTTCTTATAAAACAGAATAATTGATTCAGTATAGCCTTCTTAACATGGTTTGGCATACATCATTTTGAGAAGCGTAGACTAGACAGGTCAATAAAAGAGAAGAATGATCATCTGAGTTCCCAATTGGGCCACTGCAGCCAAATGATTCTTATTTTAGAAAATATACTTTGCATGCTTCAATCTTACCTTCTAGAACTTTGAAGTTCATAACCAAGACACCTAGGTAAATAAATATTGTGGTGCATTTTAACTATGTAACATTGCACTTGGTAATCTTTTTGTTACCTCCACCTTTCTTCCAAAACACAAGAAGAAACTAGTTTTCACATGAGCAGTTGAAACTCAGTTCCTCGGAGAAACTTCCTGAGTATAGAAATACGGAAGTTGACAACATATAGTATAAACTTTCAATGTAGTATTGTCCACAACGTCATTATCTTTCCATAAAATCAAATGCTGCACTTTTTTGTACCAGTGGATAAGATGCTAAAGAACCAAGCTGTTGGATTTACGGACCTTGACATAATTTCCCCAGTTGCTCAAGTGATTAGTTTCTTCATCATGCAGGGTTAATAAATTTACAATCTTCAGAGTATGCAGTACATTAAGAAAGACATTTACAGCTTGTACATCTGTACAGGTGAATGACAGCCTCTCTTCTTTTCAGTCTGTCTTCAGAAAGACTATCCAACTTGTAATAAGAATGCAAGGAAGCCCAAGAGTTCATAGGTGAAGGGATTTGCTTGCCAAAAGATGATTCATGTACATTCTCTCGAGCGCTACATTTCACTGTCTCAGCCTCTGACATAAATAGCTTCTGAAAAACAGGTGACTAAGCAATGATCATTGTCTGTTCCTGCTGCCCATCTTCCTCCTCTGACTGTCATCAGTTTTGTGCACTCGGAAACATTCCTTTAAATTTTGAGAGCGAATCTTGGGATTCATAATCTCTTCACCCATAGAACTGGGGAACCAACCTCTTTCTTGATCATGCAAACGTTCCCCAAATATCCAGCCTGGAGTAAAAGAAAACATAGTGATGGTGGAAGAAGTATATTAATAGAGATCAAATCCATATTGGCTTAATAATTCAATATGCAGAAAGTGTATTTTTTCATTAGAATGTATCATGATGGTGGTTACTATATTCCATCTTAAGTATGAAGCAGATGTTACAACTAAAGGAAATGTAAGAATACAGCTTCATTAGCACTGAAATACCTTAATGTTACTGCAGTTTTAAATAAGAGTATGACAAAATGTACATGTATTCATTTCCTTGGGCCATGACTGCTGGAATGCTCAAATACACTGCAGGGTCCCATTTTAGTGATGCAGATAAAATAGTGTTCCATTGTAATGGAACTGGGACATGACTCTGCATCAGTCTTGTTGATCTTACCATCATCTGTCTTTTCCAGAATGTTGAGAACATCAGCCAATTCCAATGAAAGCTCATCTGGTTGCTGGGCCACGTAAGGATGGACACATTGTACTTGAGGGCAATCTGTTAAAGGAAAGGAAATGAATTTAGCTTGCCAATAATTTATGAGAGGGAACTGCATGGGTATTTTTAATAGAATTAGGAGCTAATGAAATCCTGGTTTGTATGAAAAACTCGCTGCAGAACATAGCGTGCAGGAATCTCTCACTGTTTTCAGAAGTAGTTGCCACTGACTCCTTCCTAGAGAGTGACTGATCCAGAATCACCCAGCTGGCTCTGTGCCAAAGGTTTGCAACTCTGTGCAACTTTTGCTTTCTAGCCTGGTGCCCTAACAACTACACACAACTGGCTTTCCCAATCAATGATACCCATCCTGATTTAAAGTCTGGAAGAATTGACATTGCTAAAATTAATTAAAAGAAGAAAGGTGTAGCATGCCTTTCCAACCTGTTTGGGTAGCACCTTCTTTTTCACTTACCCATAAGCCTGGATGTGAAGGAAACAAACTTTGTTCGTCGATTTGGAGCCAGCAGAATCATCCAGCGTTTCATTTCACTTCTATGTGACATATACGGGAAGAGATCACAGCAGTCAGTTTTTCAGGCACTTTTGGAAGGGTTAGAAATCATGCAAACCTTACAATTAATTGTTCCTGCCAATTTTCACTTTTTTGTTCTGTTTAGATAAATATATATTTTATTCCATTTAAGGAGGAATCATAAAGCTCATAACACTTCTTTTCTATAAGACCAGTGACCATAAGATACGCAACAATGCCATTTACTCCATTATGATTACTCCTTCATTTAAAATATTTTTCCTTAGTGCATACACAGCATTACGTCTTCATTTAATACTGAATGCTTCAGCATATGTAAACTTATTTACAAATCTACAGGCACTCTATCATTCCCCTTCTCATGCCACGCCTCTGCAAAATGACTCATCTGCAGTTATGTATTTAAAAGATACATATGGCCACCCATCTTAAGGAACTCTGAGTGGCTCACAACTAACAGTTTGTTAGGTTGCCTTGCAGAATGTAATGCAATAAGCGGTGCAAAGCTACAAATATCTGTGAAAACTGAGCATATTTCAGAAATGTTTGGTAGACTACAAAAATGTAAATTCCACTACATAGAGTACTCTTACTTTTCAACAATTGCTTAAAAGTATGCATTGTTTTCTGAAAATGAAGTAGTTGTTTCCCTTTTCTAGTTTCAAATTAGACAGGATACAATAAACCTGTAACTCATACTTCGAAGGACTAATGACCACAAAGAACATGTGCAGTTGAACCTTGGCTCATGACCGCAATCTGTTCCAGGATTGTGGTTGCGGGCCGAATTGGTCACGACCTGAAGCGACACTCACTGTGCATGCACAGGCAATTCTGTGCATGTGCAGAAGCAAAAACAAAGCAGAAAGGAAGCTTTCCGCACTGCTTTTTGAACACAAGCCAAGTTCTAAGTCAGGAACCAAGTCAGAAGTCGGCTGGCTTTTTCAGGTCAGAACCCGAATTGGTTGTGAACCGAAGTATTCGCAACCCGAGGTTCCACTGTACTTTGATTTCAGAACAGAACATACAATATTTACTATGGTCCGTAGCCTCAATTTATATAGCTTGGATGGAAATACTGTAAATATCAACTAAAGTAGGAATAAAATAAAACAGAATAAAATGCAAGCACTTGAGTGCTGATGGCTTCAGTACTTAAAACTATTCTGAACATTAAAAAACAAAGTTTAAAGAAGAACATATTCAATTACAGTAGTGGCCAAAATTGTGAAAACCTTTTGGGGAAAAGTGTATTTTTGAGGTTTGATGGCTAATAACACAACTTTTTTTGGAGTAGTACCATAAAATTATGTATCGATGGAAAAATAATTTAATCAAGAATGTAATGCAGTAACTTTTGTGAAGGATTTGTTATTAGAGTAGCAGTTAGAAGATGAAAAGTGAAACTCATAGAAAAAAATGAGATATACAAAAATTATCACCATAGAAAAAAATGAGAATACAAAAATTTTCACCATGTCAGCTAATACTTAGCTGAGTAACCTTTAGCTTGAAATTATGCCCTTACAACATTTTCCTATGGAGTGAACCAAGTCTTTTAGTTCTGCAGCTGTCATATTGTGAAACCAAGATTGAATGATTGTTTCTATCAACTGGGTTTTATTGCTGGGTCGCTTTTGACTAATAAGTTTCTTTAGTCCAAGTTACCATAGATTTTCAACTGGATTAAGATCTGAGCTCTTCCCAGGCCATTCCAGCAGTGGAATATCTTGAAACCACCTTTTGCACACAGCAGCAACATGACATGGAGAATTATATTTCCTGTTGAAATATAAATGCTTCATTGTTTTGGAAAAGATCATGTGTGGAAGGCTTCAGTTTGGGCTCAAGTATTTTACTAATGTATTTTTAGCCATTTATATTCCCGTTAATCACACAAATTCTGCCCACACCTTTTGATGTCATACAACTCCAGATCATAACACTGACTGGGTGTTTCATGGTACATGTAATGCAATCAGGATGCAAATCTTCCCTGATTCTTCTCCTTACTTATTTTATGCCATCATTACCAGTCAGGAAGATCTTGGTCTCATCACTCCAAATAACACTGTC
Organism: Mimophis mahfalensis; assembly: GCA_032468015.1. Classification (NCBI taxonomy): domain Eukaryota; kingdom Metazoa; phylum Chordata; class Lepidosauria; order Squamata; genus Mimophis; species Mimophis mahfalensis. The sequence goes on along the minus strand of JANHFR010001136.1, from coordinate 11,960 downwards.
CCATTGTTCCTCTGTCCAAGTAACATGGGTTTTAGCCCAGTTGTCTTTTCAACTTTTGTTTGAGTGATAAAAAGTGGCTTTTTTCATGGAATTCTAGATTTTAGGCCAAATTCCTGCAGTCTGTGCTGAATAGTCCTTGCACTCAACTTCACACTGCATTGCACCATTTCATCTTGTTATACACTCAGATGATTTTCTTCTGTCAGGTAGGCACAGTCTCTTGATTCTTCTATCATCACTTGCTGTTGTGCACCTTTTCATGCCTTAAACCAGTGTGGTTTGTAGTGACTGAGTCTCCTTATACCTCTTCAGAAACTTACAAATGCCACCTTTGGTTAAGTTTCCACCAATTTCTCTTCTAATTTCTTTATAATGGTAGCCTTGCTCACGTAATAACACTATTTTACATCGCTTTCTGGGTGGCCAGTCAACTCTTTGCACCATTACTTTTATTACATGGCGTTATTATAAAAGGGGTGTTATTAGCATCAAATTTCAAAAATACTTTTCCTGAAAGGTTTCCACAATTTTGGCCACTACAGTATATAAGGGATTCTATAGAACTGCAAAAACAGTCATAATCATGTTTATGAAACTAAGTCTGTAGTATTTCTAAACCTCTCATAATATGTTCCATCTTCCTTTTGAAGCAGACATCAGCAAATGAAATGGTCAAACTAGCCTGGGAAAAAACAGCCTTCAAAACCCCAGAATTAAAATTTTAGCAGCCTTCAAAACCCCGGAATTAAAATTCTGCATGGAAATTCCTTTTGGATATGACTTTTTTGCAGAATTCTGAAATAAAGAGTTGAAGAAATGGTGATGAAAGAGTATCAGGTATGTTCTTTATGATTTTAACATGGGCTTAGTCCCACAAAAGATTTTTGTCCATGTTTATTAAACACCTCAGAAGAAAATCTGGCTGTCTCATTATTCTGTAAGGGTGAAATGCATAAAGAAATCTGAACCAGACCTGCTACTGCCCATCTGGTTTAATACTGATTATGTGTTAATATGGTAATAGGATCAACATCCTTTAATACAGGAGTGTACTTTAACATGTATCACTTCCCGAACAGACATGGAATTACCAGGCATGGAGGGATGTTACAAAAAAGATTATGCTTCAACACTGGAAGGACAGAGTAATCTCAGTATTACTCACTGATTACACATATAGTATAAAAGGACTGGAAGCGAGTTTGAAGGTCTTTTAGTCCAAACCCCTGCCCAAACGTAGGATAGATGATGTATGTTCTCTTTCTGATTGTGAAATGATTATCTACTGATTCAGTGAAAATACCAATCAATATTATCCCATGTAGTCAAAGCTTACTTATGTTTTCAGAAATTGGGTTCCTTTTATATATAAAAAAGCAAAAAACAATAACAAATTTAAAAAGGAGTTACCACAAAACATCCCAATGTGACCTCTTCTTGAAATTCAATTATCATGGGGTAGCATTAGCTTTGCTTGCATACAGGATGTCCCCAAATAATTTACCTTCAAACAACAATTTTGTAGTCAAAAAGAGGGGAAAAAACCACCTCCTCAGCACACTTTATATATTAATTTTAGGAATTAGGAATGTTCTGGAACAAGGTATTCAAGAATGAGACTAAAAAGCTCTCAGCAAAGGAGGGGGGAACAATTCCGTTTGGTTTTCTAATTTCAGTATGGGGGAAAAAAATCATGACCCTATCCTTAATTCACTATTTTTGGGGAGGAGGAAACTAAACCATTCTTGTTCTGCCCAAGAATTAGAGACTAACATTTTCTGTGCCTAATCATGGGGGTTTTAAAACAGGCAATTACATTAAGGGGAGCTAATTTTAGTGATAAAAATAAATTACAAGGTAGTTTCTGCTAAGATTTATACACAGAGCAATTTCTGAACTGATTTCTGTGCACGCATGCATTTGAATGAAATAATGGAATATGGATGAGTTGCATACAAGCAGTTTGCTCACTGATTAGTCTGGAAAAGCTGAAAGTCCATAATCCATTAATTAAGCTGGAACAAACTGAATGGGTTCACTCACAGAATCCACACACTCGCATCCATACCACTTGCTGTACTCACTGGGATAGCGCCTTCAACATATAGCTGACTTCACGGTCATCTGCATTTTCTAGCAGTCTCAGAATAAATACATTGGCCAAGCTCTGTCCTTGGTCCTCCAACTCTTCCACTCGAAGAAGGCCTCGAGGAGCAGAATCAAATACTTGGTACTTGTCACTGAGGCAAATAATAAATGGTTATTATTATAGGCTGGGTTACACTTTCTTTTAAAATGGGACAGAGAAACAGACAGAACATACATGTCAGAGATGACCGGAATAAAATATTACTCAAGATTAGAAGAATAAATGATTTAATTGCAATTATAAATTAAAGGGGCTTGGAGATAATAAGATCCCTCCTCGGTTGCAAGGTTGTCCTAGACTTAGAGGGTTACTTTAAGAAAAAGCAAGAGTCACATGACCTGGTTTATGACTGAATCCACAGCTTGGGAAGTAGTCCAATTCACTTTGTATTGCTCTGGGAGTTGGGTGGGGTGCGGGAGGGTTTCCTGAGTCTAGGTGATTATTGGGAATATGGGAAACATATGCTGGTCATGTCATAATATAGATTTGATTTGATTTGATTTGGGGAAACTAGTCTAATCTCCTATTTATTATATAGCTTCAAAAAATATAAAGCATCTTTAACTTCTTCATTTTCTATTAGAATAGGATAACAGATTCAGCAAAGTCTATGGAGATTCTCGGTCATCCAGGTCATAGTTATCCCAAAGGTGCTTTTTCAACAGGCAACTGGACTTTTGGGTTTTTCTTTGAAGACGTTTTGCTTCTCATCCAAGAAGCTTCTTTAGCTTTGATTCAGCAGTGTTTGATCATGATCCAGCTAGGCCTGTGGGGTGGGATGGTGGCATACGTAGGCAGGGGGTGTAGCAGCATTTTTCTACTTGGTCATAAGGAGGAATGGTTGTGGGGGCACTGCAGAGGTTTTAACTTTGAAACTGGCTTATAAGCAGTCTGCCATAACTTCAAACAGTTGTTAAGTGACCTGTTAGATGGTTTTGTGCCAGCCATGGCCGTTCCCTAAAAGGGCTGCCAGGTGGGAGCTAAGAGGCTCCTTTACTCCCACTGGTGGGTCAGTAGGCTTCTGGCTCTTTCACTCCCATTGGTAATGGAGGAGCCAAGGCCCCCTATAAAAGCCCCTGTACAGGGGCTGCTCTAACTCTTGTTCCAGCTCCATTTGGGACTGATCCATGGGTTCAACCCTGGCATGGATGCCTCCATGCCAGAGAAGTTACTTTATTTGCTTTATCTTTAAATAAAGCTTCACTTGTTTGTATCACTGCGTGCTGCCTTTTACTTGGAAGTACTTCAACGGTCATCGACCTTGTGAGGCTTCTCACATGACCAGTCTTAAATCGAGGACTACCTATATTCCATTTTCAATCCCTGGCTCATATCGAGCGTCTCAAACTAATCCATAACACAAAAGGTAAAAAAAAGATACCAAAAGATGCCCCCCGCAAACACAAAGCAGCTTCACTACCATCATAACCCAAAGCCTGGAAGAACAAACAGGCTCTTAACGAGAACCAGGAAACTAAGAGCAGCCCCAAACTCCAAGGAGGGATATCATTCTAGAGAGCAAATTTGGTTAAAACAGTAACAAGCTGAAAAGGTTTGTCTAGTACTTTATGCTAGAGCTAGGGCCGTAGTAACATGAGATCCTTTGAACGATAGACAGACTCTAAAATATTATTATTTCAAATAATCTATTAATGTGTTATTGTTAGCGATCATTAATATATCAATAAACATTAATTACTAATGAAGAATAATTTCTTCTAGAATTGTTAAATTTGTCTAATGTAGACTTACCCATTAATTTGTCTGCACAGTACTAGTAAGTCGTTGAAAAGGAACAAGTAGATTTCTCTAAAGAGTTTCTTGGTACGTAGTGTACGGGATGTTTTAGGGCCATTCATCTGCTGGAGTTCTCCCTGCTTTAGCAGCCACCGGGAATGAGAGATGATGGGCACAGACTAATGATGGAAAGAAAACAAGAGATTGTAACCAAGCAGAATGTACTGTTAAGGAAGGAAAGGTGCACCCTTAAAACAAGGGCTAAGACCTTTGACCCATTATGGCCCTTGAAGAAATTCATAGGTATAACTATGGGGCATAATAACAATAGGGATAACAGAGGGATAACAACATAATCAAACGGGCTGAAAGTATGATCTATCTGGAGGCTTTATATTAAAAATTGGTTAGCTTCTAAATTTTAATAGCATGGCTGTGGTCTTCATGGCTGCAGAATGATACTAAAGGACTATTACTCATCTCTACCCTAGAATGGATGGGACCTATATTAACAAGAGGTGAAATGCAGTGTCAGTTTTTAACACTGCTACTATTTCTATTACCCTTTGTTAAAGATCTTTATTGTAAATGTGAAATAATGATATAGGATATAAGTTATATGGGATGTAGCCAACTAGCAGGGACGGTGTCTAAAGCAGTATAGATCTGAACAACTAACAGGGATTTCTGGAGGATCTATGATTAGTCCATTTCCCTAGAATTTCACAATAGATTTTTAATTCCTTAAAATACATCCTAAATCTGTTTGCTTGATTTATATTCCTTAATTACTTCAGGAACACAAAGCAGCATGAACTGCACTCCTTTCGCCAATATTTCCCCACAATAAAATAAAAAATAAAAAGAAGTGGACTTCTTTTTATGGCAGAAGACATATTTGACTCCTCAATTCCTTATTCAGTATAAATGTTAGCTATTTCACTCTAGCTAGTCCTCCTGTAATATAAGCCAAGAGAAAGAGATCTAAATAATGTTCTACTTAGTGAAAACTAGAACACTTACATTCAGATTTTTTCTCAAAATTCATCAGACCAGTTTATCTTCATCAAGCAAAGACACTTTTCTCCCACAGCCCCAAATCCTATTTTCCATATAACCTGCTTCTGTAAAATTCTGCATGTTCTTTAAAACCCAATTGTCTTTTCATCATGATTTACCAGCTTGTATTTATACCTTGATCTTAAATTCCAATTTCTTCTGGATGCTGATCATCTGCTCTGTGCGGCTCATCTTTCTAACACCTTCATTACATGCCTTCACTATCTAAAAGAGAAAGATAAGGAAATTTCAGAAATAGCATTTCTTGTCCTAAGATCCTGCCTTGGAGCTTACATGGCACTTAAAATGAAGGGGCTAACTCTTTATAACAGCAATAAACAAACAACACAGAGCAATCTAAGTAGGGCAGTACTTAATTTATGGTTAGGCAAGTCCTTGTCTGCTTGCCTTTACTATAATTGTAGATGCATCTGCCAGCCCATTCAACATGCAGGAGTGGAGTGATATCGAAATTCCTTAAGATCTTCTAAGGCAGTGGTTCTCAACCTTCCTAATGCCGCGACCCTTTAATACAGTTTCTCATGTTGTGGTGACCCCCAACCATAAAATTATTTTCACATATACCTGTATTTGTATTGAAATATGTGTTTTCCGATGGTCTTAGGTGACCCCTGTGAAAGGGTTGTTCGACCCCCAAAGGGGTCGCGACCCACAGGTTGAGAACCACTGTTCTAAGGACTTCCTTTCACTCAAATTCTTCCCATTGTCATAATTTCATTCATTGGGAGAAGGCAGAGGCAAATCTCTTCTATATTATTGTTAAAATAATGTGGATATGCTCTTGAGTCACCACAAGTTGAGCTCAACTCTAAGTGAAACTTTGTTTTTCTTTTGTTCATTTTTGATATTTTTAGTTAAGAAAGCATATAACCTAGATTGGCTACAGTCTGGTCACTCTTTTTCACTGTGTAAATTGACACATTTAAAAATATTCTCTGACTCTACAACTTTAAAGTATGGGAAAGACATAAAAATCTATAGTGTCTCTAAAATGTAATAATTCATTCAAGCAGGATGGGCAAACTAATTTAATTGCACTACAATATTTGGTTGTAAGTACTGTATGCTATTAAGATCTTCGCCCCAATGATATTGAAGGCTAATAAAAAAATCATTTTTGAATGGTTTCAAAGTTATATTTCTACTTGCTTCATAACTTTTGGTATGTACCTGCCAATATGTTATGAACTGTTCAACATATTGGGATTCAGTCAAATTGCAATTTAGTTCTCATTAAACCATGCCAAGGCCAGAATATGTGAGTTGGCTGGCTAGATAAATTGTTAAATAAATATTCAGTTTTTATAGTGACCCAATCATACAGCCATCAGTAGTATACGCATATAACATCCACAATGTAAATAAAATATAAACTAATTCAACCAACTAGGCTAATTCTAGTTAGAGAAGGCAATTCTGGAGATACCAAGTCATGCAATATAGGGCTCTAGAAGTCAAAGTGAGTTATTTAATTGTACCATGAAATTTACTGACAAAGTAATGCCAGCAGCCCAAGGAGAACATGGTCCTAGCATCTTAGCTAATGCATGGCTTGCTGTCTTTTGAACCAAGCACGCTTTCTGAATGGTTTCTGAAAGCAGCTCATGTAGAGTAAATTGTAGTATTTCAGTTGAATGGTGATAAGCACATGAGTCACTGTCATAAGGTACTCCCACTCCAGGTAAAGTCATAATTGGTTTTTGTGTGTGGTAAAAATCACACAGTAGCTTATAACATGTTTTAAATAGAAACAAGTGTTTAGCTTTTTATTTATTTGTATTTATTATTATTAGATTTTTATCCTACCTTTATTACACTATAAGTAACTCAAGGCAGGAAATGTACTAGACTCCACCCTCTTCCTATTTTCCCCACAACCACCACCTTGTTAGGTGAATTGGGCTGAAAGTGTGTGACTGGCTCAGGCAGGATTGGAATTCAGATTGTCCTAGTTTCTAGGACAGCCCTTTCACCACTTGACCAAACTGGGTACCCATGTATGTAGGCCTTTGGTCTTAACACAGATGGACTAGACTGGAGGGAGAGTTGTCATCCTGCATGGCCAAGGAAGGGAAGATATCTTCATACATCACTTCTTATCAGACACTGGTTCAATTTAATAGTAAAATTTGTAATTTGGCCTAACCCAGAAATATGCATTTAGTCAGAAAGGACACATGCTCAGGGGATTCCTAAAATGGAGTTTGAATGAAACGAACTCCACTTTTAAAAATATATGCCATGACCCAACAATTTTGGGATCATAAAAGTAACTCTGTACTTCTAGATGCAAATCTGACCTATTAACAGTCTTTGAATGGTGGCAGCTAATTAAATTAACTCTCCATGGATTTTTATCACCTTCAAGTGTTTGACAACAGCTCTGGATCCTAAAGTCTGAATCTGTTTTCCTCAGAAAACTTATTTCCTCTAAAGATCCTCGCAGGTGTGTCAATTCATCACTAATCAAACCTCTGCTTAAACACTTGCTTGAATGGTTTTCTAAAGGGAGTGAATCTTATAAAAATATTGTATAAGCCATTTTCCTCGATTGAAATTCATTAAAACTGTACTTGCCTAAAAAAAAGAAAGTGAAAAATATAAACAAGCTTACTATTTCCAGTTCCTTGTGAGCCTCAAGAGCAGTGATTTCACGTTCAGATTTTTCTTCCACTTTCTTCAGGATATTCTGCACAAAGAGCAGGGAAAATGTTAACTTGCATTATAGAAACTGTGTACCTTGTTCTGATAATACAGTAGGGTATTTTTAATAGGGATTTTCTCTATGTGTTCCAATTCCAGATCAAATATTGTCTGTGTCTGTCTGTCTGTCTGTCTGTCTGTCTGTCTGTCTGTCTATCTATCTATCTATCTATCTATCTATCTAT
>JANHFR010001131.1:0-13105 GCA_032468015.1 Mimophis mahfalensis | reverse complement strand
ACCAACATGGAGTTTGCTAATAAACAGTAACTTGGATGAATCCTGTATCTGAGTCGTGCTGGATATGGCAAAGCTCTTTTGGAGCCTGACAGTATGAAAGAACCATTAAGAGGAAGGAAGGAAGGAGTAAGTCATTATATCTTCTCTAATGGCTCACTGGTACCTTCCTCTTTTAATGGTTTTCTCATACCGTTTTCTTATACCTTTTCCAAGGTCAGATCTAAATTCCTTGGAGAAGACATTCCACAATCATGAGATGAAAAGAAGCATGTGAGGAAACATCCCCACCCCTAACTTCATCTTGATTTTGCTTAATGTAAGACAACTTGGATAGGGTTTCAAGACTCTGTTAATAAACCCTACAATTTAGTAGAATTCTGGGAATCCTTGTGGCATCTGTTTTTGATCTGTCTTCAAAAGGCTGACATCAGTCTTGAAAGCCTGATTCTTAACAGCTCTTTCATACCTTCCCCAAAATCAGCTTTAAATTCCTTTATATGTGATCTTTCATCAATATTAGGCTGGCAGTCCTACTGCAAAGTCTTGAGCATATCAGAGTAATTCCCACATTGCATTTCTATTTCAGATTCTATCAGCATGAAAGCAAAATGATATTTGTCTAACCAATTAAGATATATTCTTTAGAAAAATTTTCTGGTTGAAGATTAATCCTTTGCTTTTCAATTAATTTTAACTGTTAAATCATTCTTGCCTCTTTCTAATTGTTTAATTGTTATATACCATTATTTATATTTTATTATGAACTGCCCAGAGTGTCTGAAGAAAATGGCTGATTAAAAAATGTGAAAACAAATTAATAAAAATAAAGTAAGTCTTGAAAATTCTTCTGCGCCATGTATTTATTCCATCTTTGATCATTTTTCCTCAATATAAGCACTTTGTGTACTGGATGCAAAATGTTTTTGGTGGTACTAGTGCTTAGTAAGAGAATACTTGAATTGTGATGCAGCTGGACTATCTGTATAGTCCATTCCAGCTTCTCAGATAAGCTGGAAAAGTTTATTATACTATGAAAAATTTTAATAGTACAAGCGAACACTGTTTAATCCCCATGGTTCTATAATTTCAGTGACTTTAAAGTAAGTGATTACTTTTTAAGTAGTTTAAGCTAAACAAATTAAGTAATTTTGTTTTCAAAAAGAATTCGGTGAAGATTCTAGTTTAAAAGGGAGGGACATGTTTAAATAAAACATACTGTGATTTGTTCTCTGTTTCTGTATGCTTTGCTCTATGATTTCAAGATATAAATGGTGATAAAAGGCTGTATTGGCAGTGCATATAAGGTAGCCAATGAAATAACTTGAGGAAGTCAACAGTAATTATAGTTCAGAAAGATTTTTCTGATGCTTGTTAGAGAAAGCATGAAAGAAGACTCAAAGATAAACCTATCTGGAATGCTATATTGGCAATCAGAGTGAAACGCGTTTTATCCTTGTGAAAAATATACCAAATATTTTGCACTGATTGAAAGACTATACAACATAATTGAAATGTCAATAGTTCTGCTTTAGTGAAGTTGCAAAACTGCCTCAACATTTCATTGATCTAGATTTGAAAAGAATTGTGTGGAAGAACAAAAAGCTCAGTTAACTGGAAGAAGTAATGGGAAGAAAATTGCACACACATATATTTTTCTTTTATACACCTGTAATAAAGTTCCAGTTTTTGCTTTGCCTCTTCTGCCAGGCACAATTACTTTTTCCCTGCTATGTTGCTCATAAAAATATATATTTATTCCAAGCTAGAACAAGCAATTTGCTATTGAAGATAATCCGAGAAAACAGAATTTGGATTTGAATGATTCTGTTCAGGATTTTTTTTTAAACAGATGCTGAATGTAATAGGGTGATTGTTCTGCACCCCATTTAAGAAGATAGTCATATGCAATCTATAATTTAGTTTTGGTCATAACAATTTTTCATTCCAGGAAATGCAATGAGCCACTAAAATATACAGTAATGTCAATAGTTATTTCAACATTTCATTTTGTTTTCATAATGTTCTCTTAAAGGGGGTATAGGGTACTCCCAGTAGAAAAAAAAAGAAAGAAAATAATTACATTGACATAGGAAATGGTGGAAAGAAATTGTCCATGGAATATCTAAAGGTCTTAAATAGGCTCTATTCACATGTATTTGTCAAAGTAATATAGGCACTGACACTGGTTTAATAAGATTCAGGGTGGAAATAGGAATGTATATAATAAAAGATCAGCATACGACTCAATTTCATTGGTTACACTAGCCATACATTTACATCATAAGGTATGGACTTCAAGAATATAATGGAAGAGAGGGTGCAGCTGATGTTGCAGTGACACAATGTGCCTATGGGAAGCTCTGTTGAAATTCTAGCTGCCAGGAGGTTCAAACGGACCTAAATCACGTTGGAGGGCAATGAATGAAGAGAGAACTCTCCATTGATCTCAGGGAGCCCGCAATCTCCCTGACTGATTTGGAGAAGTCTCTCCAGTCTGGCAGCAGAGAAAAGTGGCCACTGCGACCTGTTCCAGAGCTGGGACAGCCACTGAAAGAAAGAGAAGACAGAAGAAAGTGTGATCAATCTGAGTGAGAAATTTTAAATATTAAACTCTGGATAGTGGCAGAAGAAAGAGCCCCCTGGGTAAAAGCAAGTAACATGAGAATGGACTCAAAGGGGAGATGGAATTTTTTCCCTCCTGTATGACCTGTGTTTTAACCAATCACAGTAGAACAAGGAGAGCAAGCTGATTTCCCAGGAGTCATGGCACTTCCTCCTGGAGTGGAAGTTGGAGTCTCTGAAAATGTGGCTTTGAGAATGTTAATGCAGATTGATGGGCTGTCTGTGTTATTTGAAATGATGAAGCCTGAAAGGTCTCTGTGTGTAGGTGTGTTTTAAAGAAAGCAGGGTTTTTGTTTGCACCAGAGAGAGGCAGGAGACGTGGCAGGCAGAAGAGGTTGAGAAATTTGCTCCTTCAGGATTCCACAGAAGCCTCCGAACGGGAAAGTCTGGAATGTGTTAAAGGCCTGAGTTCTGTCATGTCTGTAACCTGGTTTTTTTCACTATCTCTATGGATCTGGCTGTGTAAGTGTCTCATGCATGTTGTTTTTAGGGGACACACACACACACACATCCTGGCTGTTAGGGTTGTGTTACCCCCAGTGCTTGTCACAGGAGACTAAACTTCCTCTGTGGCAAGTTTGGCTGACATTGGTCCAGCATTAAAATTTGTTACAACAACCTCTCTCCCTCCATCCCTCCCACCTTCCTGCCCTCCTGCCTTCCACACTCTGTTATATATATATATATATATAGATTAAATTGGAAGAAGAACAAGAGAAGGAGACAATGATAGTAAGGGCAACAAAAATTGGTTATATAATAGACTTAGATAAATGGCAGAAACTTTGGGATAGAAACTATAAATTAACAATGTCATATAAAGAAAATTTGTATTAGATGTTTTATAGATGACACTTGCAAGGTTGGCAAGGATGTTTAAAGATAAATCAGCTAAATGTTGGAAATGCCACCTGGATCATACTGTACTATCATATGTGGTGGGCATGTGTAGAAGCCAATAAATACTTTACAAAAATACATAGATGGTTGGAAAAGATGATACAACAGCATATTGATTTAAAACTTGAAATATTTTGGTTTGCTGCCCTGAGTCTCTTGGGAGGAGGGTGGCATATAAGTTCAATAAACATAACATAACATTACATAACATTATTACAAATCTAACAGCTAAAGCTATTAATTCAATTGTCTTTGAACCAATTAACCAAATTTCCCCCCTGAAATTTAAGTTTGTTCTTATTTCATTTTCTTTTCACAAACATTGCACTTCTTTGTGTCTGTTCAAGTGTAGGTTTCTCCATTATTATCAAAATAACTTCATGCACCTTTACATAAGTTCCAGATAAAGTACTATTATTCATTATAGCCTTCTTCTTTTTCTTTTAATTTATAATCCACTTTTCTACCAAGAGAAATTTCAAGGCTGTATTACATCTTTGAAATATCTTGATGTCCTTGTACAAAAGTTCAACAATATGCAAAGCTTTTGTGATTTTTTGGGTTGGATGTGTTAAGCCAATTCATTCTTGTTTATTTGATGGTGACAGATTAGGAATCCATAGTTTGAAATGCTGAATAAACCCAGCCTATACCTTAGAAGAATGGTGATTAAGAAGATTAAAATAGAGCTGTACAAAATTATGATATGGAAAAATTCGATAGTGATAGTTTCTGAAGTTGGGAAACACTAATCTATATCACTTTCTAAGGTGATATAGGGCAAATTCTAAGCCCAGGCAAACTAGGCAGTTTCCTTGGGTCCAAATTTACAAGGTGCCAAAATTGAAAAACCTCTGAAATGCACAGCATGAGCATAAAATCTGACAATTTTTCTTCATTGATTTAGACATTATTCTCTCTATTGTTTTCAAAAATGCTTAGCCACAAAGTCAGTTGAATGATAGTGAAACAGGCATTGCTAGCCACAAAAAGGAAATTATTATTACAGCTAAGGACTTCAAGAAGTGGTTAATATTACCAAAGGAAGACAAAGATCCGATATGAAATTATTGAGTGATTGAATCACATTATTATTAGCTTATCAAAGTTATACATGGAATGGCAGATTTATTGTACTCTGAGCACTAATGTGCCCACAGAACGTTAAATACTTGGGAGAGTCACAATAGGACTGCCTAGGGTGCCAAAATATCTAGAGTTCATCCTGCTGCTATAGAAACAGAAATGTAAGGTCTGTGTTGGCCAAAAGATCTGCTAGATAATTGCATTCTTGAGGCTTTCAAAACATTTCTGGCATTAAAGGACATGTGAATATGTTGTGGGAAGAAAGAGTGAATACGGATATGAAACATCCTCAGGATCAGATATTGGTGAAAGGTAACCAAAATTAGCCATACACATAGCATACAGAAAATAGAAAAAGTAGTTTTTTTAATGCAGATTATTATGTGTATTAAAAAGTGACACTAAGCATTTCCTTAAGAACTTGGAAACCAATCATATTCTATGGCCTTCTAGGACCTATTCTTGCTGTAGGTCCACTATCTCAACAGATGTGAGATGAAGTCAGAAATCCAATCTTAATCAGGTGGTAGGCTGAGGCATTCCCAGCCATGAAGCATCTCTCAGAACAAAAGATCAAATCAACTGTGTGATCTGAAATATGAGACATACTGGAATAGATCCATAATTGCTATTGCACTATGAACTCCTGAGCTACTCCAGTCCAACTATTAAATTGGAAACTGAGTACTACGAGCCTGTGATTTCAATCTCCCTTCTCTCTGATACCAACTTGTCAGCTCACTTAGCAATTCTGTTAGACAAGAAACTGCACATTAACAGAGTAAGCTGTATATTTACAGTATCCCAAATATCTCTTTGTTTCCAAGCTACCCATACTTAGTCAATTCTATTTAACTTATCTTGCTAAATTAGATATTGTTCTTATGGATCACTACATTTTCCTGTCTTTTAACCTTTTGTTAAATGCTCATCTGGGACAAGCTGAATCCATACCAGCCCTCTTACCACTTATATCCAAGTCTCTTTTATTCAGGCAATTTGGCTTCTTTATCCACAATTAAAATACACAAAAACTTGCTTTATTTGCAATCACCATAGCATTTCAGAGGAGCAAAATCAGGTTTTATATATTCTAGTTAGTTTTGTTTGCTCTGCAATAATCACTCTTTGCCCAGCTGTTACTGCAAATACAAATGTATTTCTTCATATGTCTTTTATTTTCCTCTCCTATTTTTAATTTTGTTTCTAAGTAAAGGATAGGAGACAATTTAATATGCACCCTTCTTATTTTTTTCCTTTACAATGACAGATATTTTAATCAACTATTGCAAGGCACAGCAAATCATTTAAATTAATATTGTAATCAACTACATTGATTAATAATAATAAATAATAATAAAAAAAAGTAAAAGTGAGTTTTGTTTGCTCTGCAATAATCACTCTTTGCCCAGCTGTTACTGCAAATACAAATGTATTTCTTCATATGTCTTTTATTTTCCTCTCCTATTTTTAATTTTGTTTCTAAGTAAAGGATAGGAGACAATTTAATATGCACCTGCTCACTTTTACTTCTCTAGAAAACTAAATTCAGAAGCTAAGACATCAAATGTATGATATTCACATTTTGAGAGATATGCAGGATATACAAGAAAGATTTTTGTATGCCACGGCTTGTACCTGCATGGCTTCTATTAGTAAAAAAAAAAGTTTATATGGCCTTTCTTTTCACACTTGTTATATTTATCTGCAAAGCTGTTGATGTGAAATCCAGTAATAGAATGAGAAAGAAATCTAAAAAGGAAAGCATAGATTCCATACATTAGTTGCATATAAAAAGAGCTTGATAAGTAATTACTATTAGAGTCTACAGATGATAATTGTGTTTTGCTCTCAACTATATCAAAACATAGATAACGATTACTTTCAGTTTATATAATTAAAGATAAAATTGACTACATTTGGCCAGGACTAAGACTGCAGTGCTTTAGCCCCTAGGTAACTCAACCATAGATTGTATTTTGGTAGTGGAAAACTCACATCACATTTTCTTTCCTTTCTCCTTGTCTCTGTTTCACACTGGGAAACTCTATTTACTTATATTGGAAAACCTCATAATGGGAGCATGTAAGGATATGGAACAGATAATCCAAATCCTCTGTAAAATAAGCTACATAGTAATTCTAGTTGGAAAACGGTTATATTTATTTATTAATTTGTTATATTTATTTATTAAAATTTATATACTGCACATCTCACTGTCCAAAGCAACAAATACCCACATTATAACTTTGATTATATCGATCATCCTTGCCCACTACTCTTGTCCTTAACATTGATGGTCCTCTTGGGAGTATTGGTACAATGCTTAAACTTCTGGCCAGGAAACCAGAGGCTGAATTCCAGACCTACTTAGGCATGAATGGTGGCTCTTTGGCTGACTTTGGACCAATCACTTTCACACAATCCAAGCCACCTCACAAGGTTGCTGTTGAGAGAAAAAAAAGGAGACAGAAATATTTGATATGTTCACTACCTTGAATTGATATATTTATGCATATGTGTAGTAGGATGAAATATCATCATCATCATCATCAAGAAATGAGTAACAGAAAAAAATGGGGAGAATCTAGCATCTAGTAAAAGCTAATATGAGGAAGGAAATGTTTCTTAATCTTTAAAGACTATTTGCTTTTAGTTTCAGACAAGGGTAGAAGCAATCATGGTAATAGCTGAAAATATCTTGGGAGCTTGAGAGATGATAATCATGCAAGATTCCCTAACTTGGAAGGTCTTTCTTCCAAAAGCAATACTTAATTCTGTATGTCTTCGTGATATCTGTACTCATTATCTTTCTGAATCTCAGACTTCAATTCCCAAACATTTTGGAACTCATTTGCTGATGAGTTGAAAAACTGTTTAAAAATATCCCATCTTTCCTAACCCTAAGTAAGGGTTAAGCAGACCTTCAGAAGAATAATTGATTGGTGGCATTAAAATTCATATTTGTGATGTTACATGAAACAATGGAACATAGATCAATTTAACTTTGATTTGTTGCAGGTCTTGAACAGTAGCTGTAAATCAGAAAGTCTTTTAGTCACTTTCACTGCTGTGCTGGCAGTTCTGCAGTGTAAACCTTCTATAAGCTCACCTTCTAAAGCCTGAAAGATTCATGAGGCTTAAAGGACCCATGGAAAGGTTTTGGATGCCTCAGCAAACCCCATAATCCACCTGTCCCAGAAAGGTCTGACAACCTGCCCTGTGTTGTAGAAAAAAGGAGAATTCTCTTATGACAAGGCTAAGACAAAGTAGATTAATTCCTGCAATCTTCTTGCTTTTGAGAAGTTGATAATATTTCAGGTGAAATGTTTTAACATTTCAGCTTTAACATTTGAAATCTTTAAAGGCTTTTGCAGATATTATGACTTTATTATCTGCAAAGTCTAAAATATAGTATCTGAAAAAAAGCAATAGATATTGCTATATACTTATTGCATAGACTTTTTGTGTAATAGTCTATAATTTTAATCAATAACATAAATCTGAATCAGAAAAATGAAGATTCTTCAAGACTGTAGATGTAATATTTTATTTAGATCAAAAAGAAAAGGTACACTTACTCTGTATTTGGTGGCTGTGGAACACAGATTCTGCACAGCATAACTTCCAGTGGCTTTGTCTGAGAGGAAAGGCAATTTGGATTTGAAGCAAAGGCCTATTTAATCAGCATTTCCCCCTATTTCTTATAGGGTAACTTATTATTTCTTTCTAACTTTTCTTTCTACCTGTTCTTTCACTTGATAGATTTGGCTGACTACTACATGAATATATTCACTTAAAAGCAATTTCCAGTTGAAAAAAATGCTGTATTTCTTCTATATTCCTGCTGTATTAGGTATGTGTTTGAATCTCCTCCATATTTTTTAAAAATCATTTTTATTGAAGAGATCACATACTGAGAGTTTTATTGTGCCTTTTCACTGTTTCTACTAAACACTTAAAAGCTTCCTTGGTTGCTCTAACATGCAATTGTGGCACTTGATAGAAATTGAAAAGCTACATTTTTCTAATAGTTCATCTGACATTAAACACTTCTGTACAGTCAGCTCAGTAAAACGTTACATGAAGTTGATGCTCCATTTCTGTTTAAATTCCATAGCACCATCCCACTCATTTCCATTCCCTCTCCCACAGCCCCCAAAACCTGAATTAATGATATAATTTATCTCGATTTCAGCATAACATCAGTAGAGGACTTAGGATGCTTCAGTTTCACAGTCAGTTTCGAGAGTATTCAGAAATAGCCCACAAGATTCACTCCCCATACACTGATGATGTTACCTAGACCAATAGTTAAATATTGGCAGCAAGAGGAGCAAGATCAGAGATCCCCAGGGCCTCTAGTCAAGTTTTCTCCAGCTTCTGGGAGTTGGAGTTCAGGCCTCTTAAAGTTGCCAAGTTTGAGAAACATTTGCCTAGTCACTAAATTGCAGTGAATATCCAATGGAATTCATGTTTGTCACAACAAGGGAAAGAATTGTAAAACAATTGTTGTTTTCCTCAGTTTTTATGTTGTGGCAATATAATTGATTAGCTAAACTATACTCAGCTAAGGTTTTTTTTTAAATTACAACAGTTCACAAACAGCCAATTTTAAGGATATGTTTCATGTATGAATAAAGAGAGATTATCTGGTTATTTCCAAATACAACAATTGTAGTATTTTTTATTTTTTATTTATTTTTAAATACAATTATATATGAACAAAACTGTGTTTGGTCTGATTATGTAACTTAGCAAATAAGGACATCAAGCAATAGAACTATAGATGTAACAGAAGTAACTGAAAATAAACACAATTCATTAAAAAAGTTCAATTTATGTAGGATTCCAAAAAAGAAGGAAATGTGATGAACTTAAATGTAAAGAATGATGTTATTGTTATCTTTTTATTCTGCGTTTTTGTTTATAGCTCTGTTGCTTTCTGTATCTAACTCAAAGCAGCAAATATAGCTAATACTCCTGTCTCCCATTTTTTTTTTCCTACAGAAGCAAATCTGTGAGCTTAGTTGGGCTGTGAGAAAGTCCAAAGTCACCCAGCTGGCTTTCACACCAGAGCAAGACCAGAGCAAAGATCTTCACCCCTCATGTATCATTTCCAGAGGTGTTAGTCAGCCAGTTCCGACAGGTTCTGGAGAACCAGTAGCAATGATTTTGACTGATTCGGGAAACCATCTATGGTTTTCTGACACCAGCAAATGCCACCTCTGATTGGCCAACAGCATAGCCACACCCACTAAGCCATGCCCACAGAATCAGTAGTTAAAATTTTTTGAATCCCACCACTGATCATTACCCTGAAAATTTTACTTTTTTACCTACTTCAGTTTCTGAAAGAAAAAAAAATACTTCTGTTTTGTGAAAATGATTTCCTGTACATTCAGCACAAACATGTGACACCATTATATGGACTGGTTTCTGTCATTATGCACCATCAAAGCCTTGTTTTCTGAGCATGTTGCTCCCTTTTTGATAACAGCTTCAAGTTAATAAATTCTTTCTAGATTAACTTGAAGAAATGCTCTTTTTTCCAGCTGTTGTGAAAAATGAATTCCATCTAAGTCATGAGAGCTGAAATTAATTTCACTGGAGAAACTGAACATCTATATTAGGCATTGACATCTTTTATTAAACACACATGCATAATACAGACGTACACTTGTACACAGATCTTGAAACTTTCTTGTAGTGCATAATAGTCTCTGAATGCATTCAGTATCTTTTCAATTAAAAATCTTGATTTGAAAATCTGTTCGTTCTCCTTCACAGCCTGATCATTAAGCTTCATGCAGTTTGCTTGCATTATATGTTTCTGCAGTTTTACATTAATACTTCTTTTGTGTGTACCATGTTAATTTTTCCACAGGTGCTGGGTTTTTTATTTTGGTCTTGCAGTAGCCACAACTAGGCTAGTTGCTAAAATCCAGAGTATATGTCACTTCTGACGAGGGCATCAAACTTTACCCTTGCTGCCATCTTTTATAAAATAATTCCTTTTATCCCAAGATCCAAATCCCTTTCAGTAGATTATGCTTCCTCCCTGGCTTTGATCTCTTCCTAAAATAGCCCAAACACTGCACTATGTAGGACTGTAAAAAAAAAGAAAGAAAGAAAAAGAAAGAAAGAAAGAAAAAATGGTAGCTTTGAAAGCATTGATGTTTGTTTATGTCCCCTCCCCCTTTGATGTTATGTTCATCAGCATTTTCTTTTCCTTAGCATTCACCCTGGGAAATGTTTGTACCAAATAATAGAATAGAAAACTTTCCCTCTTTTTTCAGATCTACTTATTTTTATTTATTATGAATGCCTTTATGATGCTTGAATCATTCTGACTCTAAGTGCAAAGAAAGAGAGTTTTAATACATTTCTACATACATTGGTACATTAAATATATAAATCAAACAATTCCAATTAAATATGTATGGTCTCAACAGTATTTGTTAATTGAAAAGTTTCCAGTTGCTCTACTTATACAACTGGCTGATCTGTTTTAGAAAATGTATGATATTATATAGCTAGCTTCTTTTCTTTCATTTCAGTTCTGTGGGATTTAAAAAAAAAATTATATGTAAAATAACTTTTAATATATTGATAACTAAATGAAAGATATTTTTAAACAGTTCTATATGCTTTCTTTATGAAAATAGGTACAAGGCTTTGGAAGAGAAATGAAAAGGTTAAAAAAGCTAATAATAATGTTAATTTCTAGTGTCTCCAAAAATACTGGCCTTGTCCAAGTTAGTTGACATAACAAACTTTAAATAAAAACAACAGAACTAACCATTTTGGTTATTATTTTTCTATCCTTCCTAGGGAAAGCCAAGGAACCAACCTAATATTTTTCCCCAGTTTAGTATAAGAAAAAAAAGAAGTAAGAAGAAATAACATGCAGCTGATATACCAGGTTCATCTGTTTGTGGCTTGAGTTTATGTCAAACTAATAAGTTGCAAGTCATACAGTACTTGGATAATGAAATACTGTATTCACAAGCGAAACAACCTAGCTCAGAGAGCAGCAGAGTTCCACCCTGAGCTACAGATATTTTCTTCTTTTAAAACTGATAAATATATTTACAGATTGTAGTAACTTAATTTTGACAGTCTGTGTTTTCCTTTCTGTCCTTATATTACAGGAAGATTGGATAGTGATAGTTTTAATTTCTTTGTGATGCTTTCCTCCTTTCCTGAGCTTAAGGCATGTTTTGTAACTCTCACTGAATCCTTTCTCCAAGGTCATCTCTATGACTCTCTATGTCTGGCAGCTATTCTGTTCATGAGTCATAATAAATTTCAGATAGATAATTTCAAGCAATTTCTGCAGGAAACTTTACAAATTTTAGGGTAGTTACAAAAAAAATCCTAACCCTAATCCTAACCCAAACCCACCATTCCTTTATCAAAAAGCATTTCCACAAGGAAAACTAGCCGTATTTTGATTTAGTTAATGATACCTCAAAACATGACCTATATATGGCAAAAATTTTGTCTGGAGGAATTCCATTTATTTTATAATTTCTATGCCCCCTTTTTTTGTTTGATCTATCAGAGTCAAAGGATTCACCAAAAAAACACCAACATAAGAGCCTCGATGGTGCGGCAGACTAAGTGCTTGCAATTAAGGCGAGTTCAAATCTCACCAGGCTCAAGGCTGACTCAGCCTTCCATCCTTCTGAGGTAGGTAAACTGAGGACCCAGATTGTTGGGGGCAATAAGTTACCTCTGTAAGTCAACAAGCTGACTTTGTAAAACAGCTCTTGTAGGGGTGGCAAAAGCCCTAATAAGCTGGTCTATACAAAGAATGAAGGCGATTGCTATACTGCATTGTAAGCCGCCCTGAATCTCCGGAGAAGGGCGGCATATAAATGGAAATTTTTTTTAAAAAAAACTGACTGGGAAGCTCTTGAGGAACATTTGCTGTATTTTTTTTTAAAACTTGTAATACACTTCACTATTTTCCTGTACGCTCCCTGGCATATTAGAGAGAAAAGGGACAATGCAGTAATTTTGGGGAATATAGCATCTGCCTTTGTGGATTGCTACAAAGCACCAAGCTGTTAGAAAGTTTCTCTATTTTTAATTGCTTTGTAAGGATGCCTCTTGTTTATATAGCCACAAATTTACACTGACTCACTCTGTTCCTCTAAGAATGCAAGGTTAAACTCAATCCATATTCTTAATTAATACTGTTGTCAGTATCAATAGGTAAAGGGAAATGAAGAAGAAAAACAAGCCTAGAGTAGATCTTGGTGAAAACAGCTTATTGCCCCCAACAATCTGGGTCCTCAGTTTACCTACTTCGGAAGTATGGAAGGCTGAGTCAACCATGAGTCTGGTGGGATTCGAACCTGCACTAATTGCAGGCAGATGGTAACACTTAACATAAAGAGCCGTGGTGGTGCAGGGGTTTAATGCCTCTTTAAGTAATACCAGCTGCCTGCAATTAGTGCAGGTTCAACTCCCACCAGGCTCAAGGTTG
>JANHFR010001130.1:204211-215980 GCA_032468015.1 Mimophis mahfalensis | reverse complement strand
TTTTCCAAGGCACCCGAAGGCCAGACAAGGAATAATGGATGGAAACTGAACAAGGAGAGATTCAACCTGGAAATAAGGATAAATTTTCTGAGAGCAATCAACCAATGAAACAGCTTGCCTTCATAAGCTGTGGGAGCTTCAACACTGGAAGTTTTCAAGAAGAGATTGGACTGCCATTTGTCAGAAATGGTGTAGGGTCTTCTGCTTGGGGTGGTGGTGGTTGGACTACTTGACCTAAAAGTTCCCTTCCAAGTCTGTTAATTTGTAATCCGTAATGCAACTCTCAATTTCAGGCTCAAGCCCAAAGATGAGACAGTGAGATCCAAGCAAGTCCAATCCTTTATTTGTTTGTACCTAATAGACAGAATCTTGCTAGACTAAAGCTCAACCTTTCTAAGCCACTAGATACATCCTCAAAGATTCTAAGGTGTGGCTACCGTGATCCTCTTCCCTCTCCTCTATCCACCTTGGGGTTGCAAAGTCTCTTGAATGGGGCCTCTTTCTGGGAAAGCTCTGAGTTGGCAAAATCCTCCCCCTCTGCTGCTGCAGGTGCACATTCCATCATGCTCATTAGACTTTTAATGGTTATTAGGTTTTGTGTTACTTTTATTTTTTCTTTTAAAAAAAGCAGTTGTTTCTGAATTTCAGTTATAGGTACTCAACTAGACAATTTATTTCAGTAGTAAGGTAGAATATAGCTGGAACAAACAAACAAACTAATAAAATCTAGTGATTTTATTTTTTGGAAAGCCAATACGGAAGGTCAGTTCAGAAGAATAATGGACAGCAAGTAAGTCAAAATAGGCTTCTACATTCATCTGCTAGGAGCTAGCTGTGATTTAGATTGACACTTTTTTTTCTCAGAATATGCAAGCAAATGAGTTCTCATCTCATTTTAAGGGGCCTACAATAATAATGTTACAACTTTTGGGATACGGGATGTACTTATTCAAATATAACTCACTTGTCAGTTGTATTTATTGGCTAACTTTGCATGTTTACCAGAATAATTTATTATATTGTCAGCAAGAGCTATACTTGGAAGTCTGGAACCACAATGATTGGAAAAGGGTGATTTCCAGTTGCAATGCATTTAATTGTCATAGAGTCCTGGAGCTCTGTGTATTTAATGAAGAGATGCATATTTTAATGTATTGTGTATAGCTGTGTGAGGCTTTAATAGCAGGATGTTACAGGGTTCGTAAATATGTATAAGGATTCCCGATTTTTCATTCTTTAGGGATTATCAGCTGAAATGTACTTCAAAGCAAGGCTAAAGTGTGCTTGTTTGCATACCAGCTGCATGTAAAGGTTTTGCAAGCATTAGTTAGCATTTCCTAACATGCTTAAAGCATTTTGCCTTTTTTGGCTGTACAGGACTATTTTGTCTCATAAAAGAAAAGAATTATTAGCAGCAAATTGTGTTTTTTTAAAAAAAGATATTAGAAAGTAATCAGGAGTGACAAGGCCTTGGTTTGCACAATCAAATACTCTAAGTATGCTATGGAAGGCAATAAGAGATATTCCAGGAAAATAATATTAAGTGGGATTATGTTTTTTTTTTTCTATTCAGGTTTTGCTGATTCCATACTTCACTATTTTTAGTTCCTTTCTTAGGCTGCTTCTAAATACTGCTGTATTTCTGCAAACCTTGGAGTTCATGAGGACTTGATCTCTCCCTCTTGAGTCATAGTAAGCCTGGATAGAATAAGCCTCATAAAGTGACTGGAGGAAATTAAAGAAACAGTGCGGGGTGCAATAAAAGGCAGCTTCTGCAATCACACAATCGAAAAGCGATGTCAGTCTCTGGAAGTGTCTATTTACTTAAAAGTGGGCAACTGCTTCGGATAATGACATTCCAGCTCTCTGTTTTTGCTTTTATTTACTCTTCTCATCTGTTTGCCAAATTCCTTTGATTTGAAACGATTTACATCTTTGCCCTTGTGATTTCATTGCCAAGAATGTCAAAACTCAGAATGCTTAAATTTCTGGCCTAGCTAAATACAGTGGAAAACAGAAAAACTATAGCTGTTGATGGTACTCTTCATTCTGGAGTTAGGGATGGAACTGGGGCAGACTTCAATAAAAAGAAGAGGCAAGAGCACCATCTACTGAAATGAAAGTGACCAGCAGAAAGGCACATTATGTTCTCTCATTTCAATACAAGTTATGAGGTAAAACTAGGATGCATTTTCCCTCCCATGTGTTAGAAAGCAACCAGAAATTATGTGCAGATGTATCCCGGCATCTTCTTTCCATGGATCAGCTGATGTTTGATGAATACGGGCCAGAAGAATGGGCCATTTTAAAAACATATCGGAAGATACAAGGATGATTTTGTATTTTGTTAGTCCAAAGGAAATCTGCATTTGAACAGGTCGTGAGTCCAGTGATGAAAGGATATGGCGTATTTTCCTACTTTTAACATCTCAACTTCCTAACATTTTTCACTGCAGAAGCTCACGAGGAAATTTGGAACTAGTTGGTCTCTCTCAAGCAAACCTCACAGAATTGTTTGTTGTGGACAACAACAAGAGGAGGGAGTGTAATGCCTGCCATCTTGAGCTCCAAAATTAAAGGCAGGATGTAAATCTAATAAGCAAAATAAGGGGCAGAGTTTGTTTTCAAAGCGACTACTACCATTGCTTCTATGAATCCTGGAGTAATCTTCAGGACAGAGAGAAAGTCTTGTTACTTCTTTGTTCAGTGAGGTCCATGGCTATAACTAAACTTGCCCTCAGTACCATAATCCTCCTTCATTTCCTGTCCAAATTGGTAACAAAACCCCCCTCCTTTACGCCACTTTCAACTATGTTCTCAACTGGGGCTATTCCACATAAAACAGGGATTTTCAGCTGTGTTCCTTGGCACTTAGGGTGCCACAAGAGTTTGAAAACCCATCTTGTAGAACCCTTGTCAAGAACTAAGCCAGTCACTTATATTAGATAGTCCAAATGCAAATATTGTATTTGTTTTTTGTTTCCTGAAGACTAAGGAGATAGAGACCAGCTGATTGGAGGATCAGCCAATTCTGTCTCGCTATCAGTAACTTCAGTTACTTTTCCCAATGCACCCTAGTTTCAGAGAAACCATTCACATTGCTTAAGCAGTTAAGGGAAAGGGTGTGCTTCAGTCAGTGTTTCTCAATCTTGGCAACTTTATGATGATGGACTTCAACTTCAGAATTCCCTAGTTAGCTAGATGTGGGAGTTGATGTCCTTACAGCTGGCCTGTGACTGCCCCATGCACTGATTATCAGAAGAAGCTAACGCAGCATGTTTTCATGATGTATGAACAAGAAAGGGCCTAGAGGCAAAACAATTGTTTCATATTACAAAAATTAGAACTACCGTGTTAACACAGAGCAGCTGGAAGGGACCTTGGAGGTCTTCTAGTCCAACCTTCTGCTCAAGCAGGAAACCCTATACCATTTCAGACAAATCGTTGTCCAATCTCTTCTGAAAAACCTCTGATGTTGGAGCACTCACAAATTCTGGAGGCAAGTCATTCCACTGATTAATTGTTCTGTCAGGAAACTTCTCCTTAGTTCTAGGTTGCTTGTCTCTTTGATTAGTTTCCACCCATTGCTTCTTGTCCTGCCTTCAGGGGGCACTTTGGAGAATAGACCCCCACTTCTTTGGCCCCTTAGATATTGGAACACTGCTATCATGCCACTGTTACAGACCTGGGCTGTAAAAGTAATGAATGACCCAACTCCATGATGCCACCTAAGGATTGTCTAGATTTTTGCCTAGATGCATAGTGATAAAAGCAAATTTCTATGACTGGCATTGACTTTATACACTTGAGGCCATTTTAATAGATTTATTAATTCTTTGTTTTCATCTGGAACAAGTAACAAGCAGAAGAGGCAGCAATCAACCTTAGCAAAACATATACAGATACACGCAAAGGAGGAAAAACATTCCAAACCCCCCTTTGAATATTTACTTACAAGGAAATGACATTAAAAAGCTTTTGGACGTCCATGCTTTCCTGCAACTTTGGGCTTCCCAAGTGTCGGCCTTTCTGGGTATCTGATAAGCTAAAAGCTAAGTGACAGTTTTGTCAGCAGTTCAAGGACAGCATGTGTCTCTGGGTGACAGATGACCTATGAAAATATTCGGTCACATGCTTCAAAACAAACTAGCAGCATCTGTTCATTAAATTCTTCAATTAAAATCAGAATATCATTTTCAAAGGTCTGTTCTGAACCGGGCAAAACAAGCATACAACTAAAAATGAACATGACTAGACTTTCTAGACCAAAGGTCTAAGACAAGTTAAAATTATAACAGAGACAAAAACGAAAAGAAAAACAAGAATTTCACAGAAAGGAAGTCATTCTTGTTCGCTGATCCATCCGAAAATATACTTTAAGGAAGGATTGCTTTCCAAACTGGCATGTGGCTGGTGATAGGCTGAAAGGGTTTGGCTTAGCTAAAGAATCTGTTTTGGTAAAAACATTTTTCCTTTCTTTTTTTGGCTTTGTTTTTGCTAAAAGACATTGCTCAAAGGAATAGGAATGGAACACATTAAGTTCTTGCAAGTTAATTTTATTATTCTTTAATAAAAGTAAAGAATTGTTTATTTCCATCAGTTAATTTTTGAGCCTGAAATAACACGGGGGGTTTAGAGACACACTTCCTGCTTCCGTGCTTCTTGGATTTACTTATCCTCCAGAGCTGACGAATTTATCTAGAGATAGCAGCTTTTCCCATGAGTTGATTGTCACAGTGTTAAACTGAAAGATGAGAAGATGAGGGGGATAAAAAACAAAGTAAAGTGATACTAGGGCGTGAATATATGTACGTGCTCAACAGTCATTTTTCATGCAGTAGCAAAGTATTTTGGAACCATCGTGGCTGGCATCACTGATTCTTGTGGCTCATCTACAAATGGAGATGTATTGAATCTTCTTGTTTGATCAATCCATGTTAGGATACAGAAATCCTCCCAGGTTTTTTTTTCACGTAACCAACCAAATATCAACTCCATCCTGGATACTAATGTTCATTGACACTTGCTTTAATCACTTATTACTAGGCCAAACTATCTAGCAATCACAGAATTTCCAACCTTCTTTCTATTTTCCTGCTTGTGATGATCTGAGGCAGTTTTTCCCAATGTCAGCATCTCCAAATATGTGGCCTTCAGCTCCTAGAATTCTCCACCAACATGTCTGATACTGAGAGTTCTGAGGATTGTCCATGTTTCTGGAAGTTGTCATGGTTGGTAAACACCAGCTCCCCCCCCCCCATGACAGACAACCAAATGCCAAGTGGAACACGGGATATAATTTCCAGATCCATTGGACATTTTTTAACAAAACTGATTACCTTCTGCTGATTAGTCTATTTAGTAAGAAACTTAGGAACTAGTACTTTAAATCAGGGGAAAGGATTTTTTTTTAAAGTTTCGAGAGCCACATTTTCATTCACATGTACATCTGTACATATAAAGGTTTCTTACATATAGATCGACCAATGTACATACTGTAGATATCTACTTTGTCCTATATAGACAATTTCCTCCTTTCCCTCATGTAGCCTTCTGCAGAGGTGGTCTTCAGCCAGTTCCAACAGGTTCCAGAGAACTGGTAGTGATAATTTTGACTGATTTGGAGAACCACCTCTGATTGGCCAACACTGGCAAATACCACCTCTGATTGGCTAATAGCATAGCCACGCACATTAAGCCACGCCCACAGAACCAGTAGCAAAAAAAATTGAATCCCACCACTGGCCTTCTGTACAGTATACTGTCCACATATACATAGATATACTTTCTCTCTCCCCATGTGTAGTAAATCTTACAATATCACTTTGAGAAATGAGGGAAATATCCTTCTTTCCTTAAAAGTATAAGCCCAAAGCCAGTGGCTTTCAAGACAGAGATGCTGGTTAATAACTGATTAGCTTCAAGGCCATGAAGTACAAGTCAACGCGCTCACTGAACTGTAGGAAGGTAGTAAAAATAAGCAATGGATTTAAACTTCATAAGAGAGAAACTGCGCCCTCACTGTGTTAGAGGGACAATAACTTGTTCAATGAAAATTCATTCAGTAAAGATCCCTATCTAGCTGCCTCACGCCTGATGCCTGAGAGGCTTCAGCAGAGTCCAAACACAACAGTCATGTTAGGAAGATTCAGATGTAGTGCCAAGTCGTGATCCAAAGAGCCTGACATTTCCAGCTATGTAACTGGTGGAGCTGTTTTGCTAAGCCTGAAAGAGCTCAGTATACTTGTTGCCAGGAGCAGAGGGTTGAGTATAAAGGTTGCCCTCTCCTTCCATCAAAGGGAAGTTAGCATTCCTGCTGAAAATAAATGCGGAATGCACAAACATGGGACGGCTTCACACAGAGAAAAGGCAAAAACCAAAGAGATCCAGTAGAAGAGTTCATCTGTAGCGCATTGGTCAATAGTGTAATGGGCTATCTGGAATCGTATGTGGGCAACAGTACGGTTGGCAACATGCTTCCCAAATGAGTTTTGTGACTACAAGTGGCTCATGCATCATGGATTGTGCATCCTTTCTTTACAGCTTTATTCAAGAAAACCACATGTGGAAGAATTGATATTTGTGATATTGTGAGCTTTAAAGCAATGGTGAAGCATCTGCAGGGTTCTATGGAATCCGCGTTTTCTGATCCTGAAATAGGACATCCCATTTCCCCACATTTTTATGAACGGAAGAAAACTGTAGAATACATTCTTAAATTCATCCATCAGGGTAAAGAAGAAAAACAACAAGGTGCAAGAGCTAATCTTGCAGCCCACTTTAAAGGAATCATTCTGCTTTTTAAGATATGCTTTCTGAGGGGGAATACCCCATGTTTTCTTTCTTTTTCAGCCTGAGGGAGGATGTTTGCTTATTTCACCTAAGAAGATGGCTGTGATTTCTATTGTTCGGAGGCCTTCCCTTCCCTTCAATAGGTCCCCTTAAACGGGACTGCAAAATGCCTTCCTTTTGTACAGGTATGGCTCCACAGAAATAAAAATCCTTCTCCTGAAGACCTAATTCTTTGCTCTCTTCCCAGTCAGCTGGCTTCCTTCCCCTGAGTTTGGCTGTCAAAAGAAGGCTATTTGTGGATGGTGCTGAGCTCATGCCAAGTACATTCACTTTGTGGAGGGTAGAGTGGTATTGGCCAGGTTGTATTTATAAGTGCCGTAGGAAGGTTGATGTCATAGAAAGTTCATGGTTAACATATCAGAAAGAGTTTCTGACACAGCACTACTATTGTAGAAATTTAGCACCCACCCCTCTCCTAGAAGAATGAAATATTTTGAGAAATATTAAAAAGGCAGAATATTATATTTCCCTAAAGGAGAAACATTCTCTTGGAAAGCAGCCCCCACCTTTCTTAATAGCCCCAGCAGGACTAGGCCAGTCTATCTACAAGACAAAAGACCTTCAGCTCCAGGGTGATGGAATTAAGACATGGCCCTTCAGGACATAATAGCACCATTTGGCAGAAGACACAGAGCTCACTGCACTGCCCAATCTCCTAAGGACATTGCATCACTCAGCAAACTTCAACCAAACCTGGGAGCTCAGACAAACATGACCCCATAGGAATCTGACAACAGCCAATAGAATACATGTTTTGGCACAGGAATAGGAAGCTCAAGTGCAAAGCCCAAGAGAAAGTATTAAAAAAAACCCACTCTCAATTCCATTTGTTCAGCTGCACCAGAACCACAAACATGTACTTCTTTTCATCAAAGAATGGGCCCTCTTTCCAATCAGCCTCCATCCTCCATTTTGTCTCCAGTGCCTTTCTCCCAGCTTAGAACTGAACCAGACGGATATTTCTCCCAATACTATACAGTAGTGACAACCATATGCCTTCCCTGCCTTGGTCAATATCAGCATTTATGGCATTGCCATAAATATTGATCAGTGACTGTGGTGTTGCTATATTCTTTATTGTTTAAAATGTTTTGACAATACAGCTATCATTTTTTTCACACTAACTATATATTGGTGATCACACTTCAATTGTCTGGAGGGCTTCAGAAAACTTGGCTCACTGAAGTAGCTGCCTGCGAAGCAAAACTCAACGTTGTTTCTGTTTTCTTAGTGGTAATGTCTCAGACTTACCTTGAGTGGTGCAGTGGCTTAGAGGTGGAGCTCTCGCCTCACAATCAGGTGGCGTGAGTTCGATCCTAGGTAGAGGCAGATATTTCTCTCTCTGGGCACAACGAGAATGTATCTGCTGAACAAAACTCTGCATTGGCAACAGGAAGGGCATCCAGCCAGTAAACATTCAGCTCCGTTCAGTTGCCCAGACTCTCCCCCCAAGGGATTATGGGATCATTAAAAGAAGATGATGGTGTACCTTCCCAGGTATCTTCTTTACCTTCTTTAGAGCCCTTCTGAGGTGCTGCTTAGTTGAGCCCTAATACAGTCTGGGAAAGGTCAATTGTAAGCAGTTCAAACTTAAGGTACGGATAGATGAAGGGAAAATTAGCATTTCTTGTGGTCACGTCTACATATCTAAGGCCTTTCTTATAACTATGATATTTGGGAGTGCTCATATTTAAAAACCTTCATTGTAGGGAACATATTTGTATATATTAGGGAATTGTAGGGAGCATATTTGTATATATTAACTTTCTGTGGGTTGGCCATGCTTTAGCTACTGTACTGGCCTCTCTGTGCTAGATCTTAGATTTCACCTGGAACCTGATTCTAGTGCCTGCCACCTGGTGGGGCTCCCTGTGCTTGATGCTGCACTTAATTTTGGACTTTATTTCTTCTGTCCCAGTGGAGTTTCATGACAGTCCAGCCAGGACTGTCATGATGCCATTGGGCAGCTCTGCCTGTTATTTCCATCCACTTGGCAAATCTCAGAGAACATAAGACTCCAAACAAGGCAGTCATTTACAGAAGGAGTCTGCCCGAAAGCTTTTGACATTATGCCTCTGTTTCTTAGCAGTGGGCTATTTCTTCTCATTAATGCCCTGGTTACAAACCAAAAGACAAATACGGATAATGTAGTTCATCATAGGTAACCACCATCTAATTGTGCCTGCTGAAAATGTACCCCAGATGATAAAGTACTTATTGCCTTCTAAAACTGCATTCTACCCGGTCTGCACCAACCCACATTGTCTTGACCATGCATTGTCTGTCTTACATTTATGATGACTGTCCATTCTGTATTCAGTTTTGACCATCTGACTTCACTCTTGGTATATGTACAATATCCACAAAGCAAAGCATATGATTACATGATGCAGCATAGGCCTAAATTAGAAAAATTGCTGGTCACAGCCAACAGTGGCATTTTCTGACTCTTGGAGAACAGCCAGGTAAGTTCTTTATTTACCAGTGGTGCTGACTGACAGACATTCTGCAGTGCTTAGGGTAAAATATGAAAGACAATATTATTGCAGAAGGATGTTTAAAAAATGTTTTCATCACATTGCAAAAAATAAAACAAAAGAACCACCTGAGGAAGGGGGAAACTCTAATGAATATTTTTCTTTCTGGCTCAAATTCCAAAAGATTGGATGTCATAATTAACAATGGTTTATAAATATGTCTCTTTAATGCATTTCCCATTTAGCAATACTTAACATTGTTCTTGCACTTGAGTATATCCAAAAAAGCAATACAAATCGCTAACACCAGCTCTAAATCAGTTATGTTAGTTATATTAGAACATTTTATAAGGATTTTATTCCCTAAATATTTTTAGAAGAGCTATTTGTTTCAGAAAATGATTAGTTTTAACTTTGAAGTAATTTCAGCTTTCTAAGTACACAGATACTTGGAACTGGGTCATATGTCCTGGAGTGAAGGGGAAAAAAGGTAATTATTTCATGAGTTGAAAGAACTCTGTTATATAAAGATTTTTAAAAACATGGACTCTATTCTTTGATGGTGGTTTGTATCTGAGATAAAAAAGCAATTATTAATTGTGATGGGAATTTCTTTTTCACTAATTGAACTTTTTTGTACCGGTACCTTTCTAATTTTAATTTTTTTGTTTATGGCTCAGAGCCTCAGTATTGAGATGGGCAGCCACATAAATGGTTTAAATAAATAAAAAAATACTGTAGAATTGTTAATATAGGCTAACTACTTTTGGTTCAAAAGTTTAGATGACCACTAGAATCTCATCTGTATTTTATTGCTGCCATCTAATAGCTATCCAGATTTGTACTCAGATAAGGGAGTTCTGCTTCATTGATTGGTTGATTGATTATGTGCCATCAAGTCATTTTCAACTTGTAGAGGTCACACAAATATATTCCCCCATGATGATCTGTCCCTAACCTGGTTTTTCAGATCTTCCAATAGTAAACCTATCACTACTGTAACTGAGTCTGTCCACCTTGCTGCTGGTCATCCTCTACTTTCTTCTCCTTGCACCCTTTCCAACCTTATAACCTTTTCCAGAGGGTTAGATCTTCCCCATAAACTGTCCAAGCAGGGTAATTTGAGCCTGGTCATTTGTGATCCTAGTGAGAACTTGATGCTGTTCAGTGATTGGGTTGATTTGCTCAATGTTCATGGCTTTGTTTTCTTCACAGTATTCTCAGAATTCTTCTCCAACACCAAACCTCAAAAACACCAATACTCTTCCTATTCAATTCTTCAAATTCCAACTTTTGCTTCCAGAGAGTGTCACGTGGAATACCATAGCTTGCCCAATTCCGATCTTTATAAGTATGGTTCTTTGGAGGTATAGAGCCATCACAGCCTTTCCCATTGCCATAACAATATCTTTCCCATTGCCACAACAGTAACAAGAGATTACCAATTGATTGGTAAGAGCACAATGATTTGTGCTTAATAGATTGTAAGCCGCCCTGAGTCTCCGGAGAAGGGCGGCATATAAATGATATTAAACAAAAAATTGTGATCCAGATATAGTTGAAGCCACCTGAAGGTTCATTCACAACTTTCCTTATGAAGAAAATGACAGAATATTTTCTTCATGGCTTTTTATGACTCAACATTTATATTTTTAAAGACATAGTACTAACAATAAAAACTTTAAAAAAAGAAAGGCTATACATAACTGCTGTCAGACAGGAGTGGAAACCCTGGTGAAAAGCATTATTTAGGTATGTCCTGACATTAGAGTCCTCACCTTTGTATTCTATCCAAAACACGTTATAATTAAATTGCTATTTTTTATCCCAGTTTCAAGGGTGAACCAATATTATACAGGCAATGAAACCACAAAGAGATAA
This sequence comes from Mimophis mahfalensis, assembly GCA_032468015.1. Taxonomy (NCBI): domain Eukaryota; kingdom Metazoa; phylum Chordata; class Lepidosauria; order Squamata; genus Mimophis; species Mimophis mahfalensis. The sequence continues at coordinate 204,770 of JANHFR010001130.1, read as the reverse complement.
ATAAATCCCTATGGATAATTTAATTTTCAGTGAAACTATAAATGTAAAAACTTTAATGAACTGTTGAAGGCTAGAACAAATGTAATAAAAATATTTTACTCATTTGAAGTAGTAAAGTCTGAAATGATTCATAGAAATACAAAATATTTTTCTTGGTTAAAAGGAGGCTAAGATTTTTGCTATGGGACTTTGCTGATTGGATTCCAGAGGTCAGTTCCACTAACTGCAGTAGGATTTAGTCACAGATCAATACAGTTATGAGCAGTGGTGGGATTCAAAAAATCCCACCACTGTTTTGCTAACTATAAGCATGAGCGTGCCCAGCTTCTGCGCATGCGCACGTGTACATGCGCACGTCTTTTGAAGTCCAGGGAATATACTGTTCCCATCTATTTCTGCTCTCTGAAGCAGCATAGAAGCTGTTTCTCTGGGCTGCACAGGGGCCTCTGCTGCTCCGAAGAGCAGAAATAGATGGAAACAGTGTGTTCCCTGGGGTTCAAAAGCTGGAGCTCAGCTGATTCGTGCGGCTACTAGTTCTGCCATATGAATCAGCTGAGTT
>JANHFR010001130.1:184956-195080 GCA_032468015.1 Mimophis mahfalensis | reverse complement strand
TCTGGAATATGGAGTGAGTCTCCATCCCACACCATCACCCTTACCTTCTCAGGCCAGGCGAGGAATGACGGGGAGGGCAAGGGAGGGCAGGGGCCAGTCAGTGGTGGGATTGGCTGACAGGGAGCCACAGCAGAGGGCCGAAAGAGCTGCATGTGGCTCCAGAGCCACAGTTTGCAGACCCCTGAACTATGAGAACAAACACAGGAATAGAGCCATGAATATGAAAAGGAAGTTAATGGTAGGAAGTTTAAGTTTAAGAATGATACTAAAAGCTTACAATCTCCCAATTTCTATATGTTGAGATTGAAATAATACTTAGCTATCAACTTTAGAATAATTAATTGGATTTCTTTTATCAAATGTTAACTCCATCCAGGTTTCTGTGACTTCATATTCTGCTTTCAGTAGCCTATGAATTGCTAGGTAGTCCCTGATCTTCTAGTCCCTGATCTTTGCAGCTCTTCTGTTTGGCTTGGAGACAGTAAATTGACTTTAGAATTTAGCAGTAAGATGCAGAATCCATCATAGAGTCCACAGGATATATTTCATTTTTCCAATGTCATGTTCCCCAAACCTGGCATCCTCCTTCTTCTACTACTTCATCAGGTTAGAATACTTGATGAAAAGCTGACCATAGTTGTTTAGACAACAATAATGAATTATTATTTTTAGCTAGCAGTCAATATGCAGCCCTCCAACCCAACTGAGAGTAGTCTTCATTCATGTAACACTTGCTTATCTTTATGGCCACATGTCTGAATATTGCATGTGGAGATTTTAGTGAAGCTCCAAGCACCTCAAGTAAGGTTTATCTTTCCTTTTTCATCCTGATATATTTTCAACAATCCAGCCCGTATGCGAATCCTCTAATAATGTATCTGGAGTTTAACTGATGACCTTGGTAAGAAAAGAAGAGAATGTCATCACAAGGGCCATGCCCCGGTTCTTTTTGCAATAACTCTCTTGGCCATTGGATGCACTCTCAAAGCAAACAGAAAGGTCACTTTTGTAACTGAATCAAACTCGAATTTGGTCTGGCAGCCAACTTTACAGGCTTACTACAATGTGAAAAGGACTGGAAACGTGGCAGAACACCAGCACAGAGTATTCCAAGGGTTAGAAACCATCTCTCTAAGGGCCATATTGTGACTCTGTTTCTCGGCAGCAGGGACAAACAGAAATTGAAGAAATGTTGTTATAGACTTTTGGAGCTGAAGATCAACATCTGGAATAATACTGTCTGGAAAATAATACTGATCCCAGGACAGTTACCAGGGCATAATGTGATCATGATGCATTATTTCCTCTTTCTACATCAGTTACCTTCCATTTTCACTATTCAGATGTAACTTTGCTATAGCATGAATCCTTGGCATTATGAAATATGGAATATTCTTCCAGATGTTGTTTCTTGATCCTGATCTTATATGGAATCCTAGTGGAGTACCTATTCTATTCTGTTCTGTTCTGTTCTGTTCTACCCTGCCCTATCCTATCCATCAAAGGAGAATAGATTCCTATACTTATTTTCCTGTGACTTATATTCATGCTCTGTGTCGATTAATATCACTAGCCCATCTAGTAGTCCTTGACTTTCAATAATTTGTTTCAAGTTACAAGGGTGGTGAAAAAGTGGCTTATGACCCACACTTAAGACTGTCATAGCAACCCCATGGTCACATGATAAAAACCTGGACACATGGGAACCAGTACATATTTAGGATGGTTGGAGTATCCTGGGGTCATGTGATCACCATTTGTGACTTTCTCAGCCAGCTTCTGTCAATGAGGGAAGTTGGGTTCACTTAATGACTATGTGATTCACTTAACTGCAGTGATTCGCTTAACAACTATGGCAAAAATGGCAGTAAAATTAGGTGCAAGTCATTTAACAACCGTCTTGCTTAGCACAGCCCCAAGTGTTGTCTTAAGTCAAGGATGACTTGTAATGCTATTTGGCCAGTGATAGTTTTCCAAGGACTACAGCAAGACTTATTTTTTTTTTTTTTTGCCAGCTTTGCTTGTGCCCAGAGGAGAAAAGATAGCTCAAGAGATGCTGGTCGAAGAAGGCGACTCATCTGGAATCCTTCACCTCTGACAGACTGGAGAAGGGCAGGAAGTTTGTGTAGGAAAAGAAGAAAAAATTTCCTTTTATAGAAAATTAGCCAATAACTTTGTCTGGGTATTTTTGGCCTATGCAGGGAATGCTGCAGCCTACAATTCTCAGCATTCTTTGCCCAATTTGCATGGCTTGCCTCTATTGGCTGGAGAGCCTCTGATTTGCATGTCTTGCCTGGTAACCCTCTGCACATGGTCAATACAGGTTTTCTGCTGTAGAGATGTGGGGGTATCAGCTTGGGCACCCTTTTTCGGGGACCAAGACTGGTCAACCATGTTCCTGACCCCCCCCCCCCCAGTACTTATCTCTGGAGTTCAAAGTAGGTGCCTGTCAAATTTGGGCCACTTTGGTGGGTGGGTGAAAAAGCCTATTCAGGACGTACCCACAAACTCAGACACCGAACACTTCTCTTTTATAGATATAGATGAGGCACAAATAGGTAAGTGAGCTACCAGACGGTGCCCAATCTGTTTTGCCTGGGGCCATATATAAACACACATATGTGGATTTAAATGTGGAGTGAGGAATGTGTAAAATGGGGATGTGAACAGCAAAAAGAAACTTTTAAAACCCATTTCTATTTACTTTAATGGTAATGGCACCCTATTCCTCCTCTTCTATATTGCCCAGTTTTTTTATATTTATATGACAGTCATAGACCAAAGACCAGAGCAAAAATCCTAGTATAAAATAATAAACAACAGCTTAAATCTATGATAAAATCCAGTCTGTCAATTATACATGGTCTAACTATACTAAAATTACAATCTATAAATTGTGTGGTCCATGGTCAGTTTAATACTAAAAGAGAAAGGAATAAGTAGCGCAATGAGTTTGCCACATTGCTTGTATAAAATAGCTATGGTGGATTATTGTCCAGTTTTAATTTTAATTTAAAATTTAATTTTTTGAAAATCAGTTGTAGCTGAGGAATGGATTTTGGAGTGAACAAAATGCCTCGCAAATAATTTAGTTATTAATAATAATAGTCATTTGCAGAATGCAAATAACTTACAACCATACTGTAAAATTTACATTGTAAACAACCAACCAGTTTCCTCATGGAGGAACTTGTAATTGAATCCTAAAATCTGCTAAATGTTGCCTAGAGCTTTTATTTGTTCTATATTGCAATACAGTTAATTGCTTTCCTCTTGTTTCGCAGATTGATTATCTTTCCTGCTAAAGGCTTCTAACGTTGGCTGACCTGAATGCTTCATTTGAACCGAAAAGTCATGTTATAAATCTCTTAGCAGTAGATTAAACGGTAATAGAAAAATGCTAAGAATGCTCAGGTTGATCGTTGGTTAATGTATATTGACTGTTGGAAATCAAGATTCTGTTTTCTATCCATCCAGTTGTTCTTGCTACCAAACAAGTCTTCATTTAATATTACACTGATCAAGATTGCCCTGTACACCACCCTGAGTCCTTCGGGAGAAGGGCGGTATATAAATTAAATAAATAAATAAATAAATAAATAAATAAATATGTATGTATGTATGTATTCCTTTAAAACCATTAAATAAAAAAAAATAAAGATGGTTATTTTTAGCAGCACCATTTCTCTGCCTCTGTTTCAGAACCATTCTCTTTTGGTTACATTTAGCAGAAGTTGTAGGGGAAAATGTTTGATTTAGATTAATAACACAAATGGACCTTCATTTTGAAAATGTTCAGCCGTCAGGGAGCATGAAGGGAGTAACTGATGAAAGTAGATTAAAGATGGACAATGTAAGCCAATACTATTTGGCTTCATGCATATACTTATACAAAACCCACACAATTAAAAGTACACACACATAAAGAAGTGCCTTCCTGGATTTATTTATTTTCTATGCACAAAATGACCATGTTAAGTCATTTTTAATTTGACCACTAGGTGGCTCTATATTCATGTTATTTACTGCACTTACCGTAAATCTCCCCCATGTAATCTGTAAACATCCATTACATGCAGGTATCAATCTCTGTAACAAATTGCTAAATTTCTGCATAATTTAAATCCAGTTGCTTTAAAGCCTGCCTGAGGTTAGCCAGCTGGCTTTCATGCCTAAGGCAGTAGACCTAAATAAAACATACAAACCTAAAAGAAATGTATTCATGTGACCCCAAAATAAATAAAAGTTAGGTGTAAATCAACAGCTAAACTCAAATAATAACACTAGCAAATAAACCCCCAAGCAAAGGGATCAAAGACACACTACACCATCAAAATAACAATGGCGGAGGCTGCCAGAAGTGCAAGAACCAGAACTTTGTACCGTCCTTTGTTAGATATTTGAATTATTTCGGCGGGAAATCCTGGCCAGCCCATTGGCTAATGGGCTGGGCCACACAGTATAAAAGGAACAGTTTTCCCCAGCCGTTTGCTGGGACCTCACTATGTATTAAAGAGCTGTTGCGTTAAATCACTCTTGGCTTCCCGAGTCCTCATTCCCATGCCGGATCTTCGGATCTAACATCCTTGATATATAAAGTAATAAAGGGGAGGAGAAGGAGGAGGAGGAGGGATTATCAATCAGACAAAATGATGGACAACATACAGTAGTGTGGGAAGTACACCCCAAAAGGACAATGCCAGAAATCTCAGAAAACAGTGCCAAGAAACTCAAGCCAGCCTTCCTCCTTTAAGAAACATCACCAGCTAAAAGAAAAACTCGGAGCAGCCCTGCTAACAGAGCTGACAATAGAAAACACTTAAGTAGAGCCATTAAAATAAGGAGAATGCGGCTACATATAACTCACCAAGGCAGAACCAGAACTCCCTTTTTCCTGCCCCAACAAGATTAAACTCCCAGGATAGGAAACACAAAGGTCCTGGGACAGGATTAACCCATTAAGGCAGGAAGACAGGATCCAGGGCAATCACTTTAACTAGAGGCACACAAATAAACCCAATAAGCTACAGGAGTTTCAAAGGGGAATTAAGCATAAAAGGCTCAGATTCATACTTCCAATCTGCTTGCAAGCGAGGAATGCTCAAGCTGTGTCACTACTTTTCTTGCCTTTCTGAATTAAAGGATCCCTTTTCTGGCAACTGGCTTCCATGTCTAGTTCTTCTCAGCACTGGTGACTGCTTCCCAGCTGGGAAATGAACTCAAGAAATTTCTTCCAGCAGTAGCTTTCTTTTTTTGATCTTACTAGAGCTCATTAAGTGCTCCCTGCAGGAAGTTGGAAACAGCATTTTTTCTGTTATTTTCATGGGAATTTCAACTTATTTCTCTGTCCCTTAACTTTTACTTAGGTTCCTTAATCAGCACATTGCTTGTGACTTCTGATACTGACACAGGGAATTTCAAATATGCTGGTCCTTTTTCCATCTGAATGTGGTACCTTTAGACTGTAGCTACTATTTAAAAAAAACCTACAACAAAGTGCAGAAATACAATTTGAAATTAAACGAAACCGTGTGCATTGGCTGCTGAGATCGCATAGACCTATTTTAAGAGTATTAATGACCCTTAGAATATTACCAAAAGATGTAGTTTATGGTTAAAAATAACTATGTAACAAAGGTATTTCAACTCATGCAATCATGGTCTTTCAGACATTTGTAGCCCAGATTTTGGAACACAAGTTACAGCTCTGTTGCAGAGTGAAGAAATTGATACTTGTTGACCTTCTGGATATCGAATCAATGTTTCTCTAAAAGTCAAGAGACAGGGACTTTCAGTTTTGACTTTGGCATGAAAACTCTGTCTCACTCAGTCCAATCCATCTTATGTAGTCGTGGGGAAAATGGGAGGTGGTAGAGGGAGTATTAGACCCGTTCACTGCCTTGATTTATCATAAAAATAATAAATGTGGGATAAAAATAAATAAATATAACAAATATTTGGACCACCTTTTAACTCTGAGTTGAGCTAACCTTAAGGACAGCAACTTTTGTGTTGGGCTTTGGTCTTTTAATGTAGATAGCAGATCTGTTTAGGTTATACTATCTGCCTCTGTGTTAGACAATGCCTGTGTCAGATAATAATAATAATAATAATAATAATAATAATAATAATAATAATAATAATAATAATAATAATAATAATACAGAATAAATGCTACATTTTGCATGAGCCATTTTCAAAGGATCATGAATCATTAAATCAATTTTTTCCCATTTTTATTGCAGCTTCTAGTCAAAAGAGACCCAGCCTACTAATTTAGGATATATAAATGTTTATGTGCTTTTCCTCCTTCAATATACCTGAGAGATAGCTCAGGAATAATGCTAGGAAGGGGGGGGGGAAGTGCTTTCCCTCTTCTCTTATGTCTGATGATATGAACTATATCTCAATAAAACTTATACCTTAAAAAAAAAAGATGTTAGTTTGAAAAAAAAAATCCTTCTGATTTATCTCCGCTCTTTAATTCTTTGTTTGGCACTCGACTGACAATAGCTTATTTTGCTTACTTGTTCATATTAAAGAAGCCATAGAGTACAAACATTCAATATAAATATTCAGGACTGTTGTCCTTAAGCAGAAAAAGAGATTTTCCCTAGACAGCAGACCTAGCGAAGCTTCCAGGATACAATTGTTGACAATGATTTATATACTGTATTCTTAGGCAGTCTGCCCCTAAAACTAGCTTACTACTTCCAGGAAGAGTAGGGAAATCTCTGGCGCTGCCTGCATTCCAGTTCCTTTTGCACAGGGTCTCATCCTTCACTACAAGCAGTGAAATGTTTTAGCTACACCTCTCAGCTAACAGTCTGGTGACAACCCTGTTGACTGCTGTTGACTACTACCTCTTGTGCAGAAGGAGTAACTGTGAGGAAGGCTCTTGTAAGGACAGGGCAGGGAAGGAGAACTAGGAATATATTGGTTTATTTCTTGAGGCTATTTCTGAGCTTTCAGCCAAGAACGATCCTCCAAAGTAAATTTAGAACCCAAAATATTACATTATATGAAGTTTGAAATATAAAATCACAAAATTTAGAATACGAGGAAACCCAGCTGCCGGTTAAAAAAATGAGTGAAAGAGGATGATATGTAGGAAAGTTAATGGAGAAGTTAGAAAGTTTTAAGGAAGCCTCTTTTAATGAAATAACTTTCCACCATTGATCCATAATACAAAACAATAGCGTAATTTTTCTGATACTTAAAGCATAGAGACCTTCTTTGAAACTAGTGGTCCTCCTTGAAGTCCCCTAACAAAAGTGATTACTGAAATCACTTTTTAGGCCCAGGGTATTTGCAAGACCACCCTCTGCCACCAGTAGTCTCCCTTCGCCCGATGAGGTCCCACAAATAACCACAGTGTTGGCTGGTGACCCCCAGGAGGAGGGCCTTCTCTGTGGGAGCCCCGGCCCTCTGGAACGATCTTCCACTGGAACTCTGAATGATCCCTGACCTTAGGGCCTTCCACCGGGCCTTGAAATCTTTCCTCTTCCTGTGGGCTGGGTTGGGTTCATTATTTTAATTTTAAGTTGGGGCTTAACTATTTTAAATTTTAAATTGTATTTTTTCCCCCAACTTTTAACTTATTTATTAGACCATATTGCTAATTTAAGTCATTTTTAATTCTATTTATTGTATATGTGTTTTTATATGTTGTAAGCTGCCCTGAGTCTTTCGGGAGATGGGCAGCATATAAGTCTAATAAATAAATAAATGAATAAAATGTTATTAAATGCATGTACAAGATACAAGATTACACGAACAGAATAACTAATATCCTCCCTCTGCCCCCAATTCGCTGTAATAAGACTGAATATCAAGAAAAGATCAAAACAAGTCCAGAACAAAATCCGGCAGCAGAGGAACGTTTAGAAATTCAGTATCATCCCCCACAACACACACATACATACACTGTGTTCTCACCATCTCCCTTGAAGTCCCCTAGCAAAAGTGATTACTAAAATTTTATTCAATGCATGTGCAAGATACAATTTCACTTTCTGACAGATGCCCATGTGATGAATTGAGATGTGTGTATGTGTATGCGTGTGGGGGAGGGGGAGGGGGGAAGAAGCCCTATACTTTTGTACTGAAACTTGTCCCCAAAAGTTTCTAACCATCTGACCATATTGGCAGGAAAGTTTTATTGGCTGTTTGTACTTCCAGCCCTCACAAAGAGTTTGAAGTTGGCCAGCAGTTGTCTTCTTGAAAGACTTGAGAATGATGAGCCAATCCAGAGAATTCCAAGAGATTCCATGAAAGAGTTGAAGCTCTGTGGGGAAGAAAAACCCAGGGGCTCCGGATGAAACAACTTGCTGCCAATGAAAGAACAGACCACCCAAAAGCTTGGCAAAACAGCTAGGGGAAAAAAAAGGAGTTTTGCTCCCATTTCAAATAACCTGGCACAGAGCCACAGAGTTCAGTTGACTGAACTCCCCAAATCAGACAACACCAAGTAGTCAGAAAGTCTATAACAAATTCTGAAGTGTTGCAAAGGATCTGTGCCCTACGTATCATCATTCAGGATCCGAGCTTGCAAAATGTATACTTCCCAAATCTGCTTATCTTCTAGATATGCAATTATTATTGTTGTTGTGCTTACATATACAACAACATGAAATTATTGCTACCAGGTACTATTTTTATTCCCTCCCATATTTGTTCTACTTCCATCCTCAGATCCTCGTATTTTTCTATTTTCTCTTCTGCTGTCTCCAAGTATTGCCACATCCACTATCCAGACTTAAGTTAACTATCCAACAATAGTTAAGTCTGGGTCTGTTATGTGGCAAGTGCTTGTATGTTTGAATTCAAAGAGCACTTTAGCTCTTTTCTGTTGCTCTTTTCTATTGCTTACTATTTTGTGGTTCCACCAGTTTTTGCTTGTAGGTAAATTGCATCTTTTTTGTGAACATTCCAAAGCACCATTGCTGCTGCCGTCATGTTTGTTCTTTATAGTCAGTTGTGCAATCTTCTTGCAGCCGCTAACTATTATGTATTCATTTAATCCCAACTTTTTAATATATGACTCAAAGCAATGAATGTTCCTGACACTTTATTTATCCCATAACAACAACTTTGCGTGTGGGTTGGGCTAAAAAAGAGTGACTGGCCCAAAGTCACCCAATTAATGTTCATGCCTAAGGCTCTTCAAAAATTATCAGACTTTAATTTTGTTTCCTTTTCGGGTATTTGTTTATTGTAATCAAATTTCTAGTACATAATACATTGCTGCTATTCCTGATTGCAGGGCGATTTCATGCCTTATCAAGGAAGATAAAGTGTTTTTAGATTTCACCATGAAACTTGTATATTAGGAAAGTACAGCATCCCAGCTTAAACTTTTCCTTGACCAATAATATTCATCCATAGGCATTCTAGCATGGCATTAGTTTTGCATGCTTATTTCTTCCTTTGACATGCGTAGAGCTTCCTCATTATGCTGAATTCTCCATCAACCTGTATTCTTCTCCACATTTACCACTGCCCTACCATCATTGACATGAACTGGAGAAGCTTAGAAAGATAATCACTAAGAACCCACATTGACTTGATGGCACATAATCAATCAACATAATCACATAAAACCAATTATTCTACCCATTAAAGTTTCACTGTACCGCTTGCTAAAGTATTCTGCTGCATGTTAACTTTTGTCTTCAATCTTGTCTTGTTCCTCCCTTATTACAATGATTCATACTATTAAAATATAATGGTATTTCAGAAACCTATGCAGGACTGTTCCCCCCTCTCCCCCCCCCCAGGTTTAGTGTCTACACTAGTGTCTAGAGACCCTGGCTAGTATCTACATAATCTCTTTTCATGCAGAGAAGCTACAATGGATAAAAAGTAATGGCCCTTTAATCAAACTCTGTTTTAGTTGTGGTGGCACATTGAGACAGTGGTTAGAATGCAGCACTGCAGCCTAATTCCGCTGACTGTCGGCTGCCAGCAGTTTGAATCTCTCTGGCTCTAAGTGCTCACCGGCTCTAAGTCTAAGTCAGGGGTAGGTTTCAAATTTTTTAACAACTGGTTCTGTGGGTGTGGCTTAGTGGGCATGGCTTAGCAGGCAGGCATAGCTAGGTGGTCATGTGACTGGAGACAGCAAG
>JANHFR010001130.1:64622-81878 GCA_032468015.1 Mimophis mahfalensis | reverse complement strand
CCTCGAGGGCATCACTGGGGTGATCTGGGGTGGATATAAATAACTGGGTATCATCAGCATACTGATGATACCCCACCACGAAACCACGAATGATCTCACCCAGCGGCTTCATGTAGATGTTGAACAGGAGGGGTGAGAGAACAGATATTGCTTATGTGGGGAGGCAGGAAATTCCATTTAGCTTTTCCTCCTAGCATTAATACTATAGTAATGACAAATTTGCCACATGAGCTGTTATTAGCTAGACAGAAAGATAATTTCTTTTAAGATCATGGCCAGAAAGACTGCAAACTCAGTTAAACCAATCTCCCATGTGTGCAATTAAACTTTTAAACCCAATATTCTTTCTAGTGATGCACTGAACTGCTATATTGCAAAGACATTTTCTTGTCCTATGCATTTGTAAACTACCACCATTTTGGGGCAGTAAAGTTCTTAATGTTTCCATTAAACCATAAAAACCATACATTCCTAAAACCATACTAGCACTACAGTAAATGACTTGTTGGTTTATATTTTACATTACAACACTACATTAACATTATGTTTAAAATACTCATTCACTTGATCTGTGTTCATATCCCTCTGAAACTGATTTAAAATAATATTAAATATTACTTAAACATTTGAAGATTAAAGGATAAGTGCTTGTTAATATATGTCACATAAGGCTTTATTTGCTGACACAAGAAGGGATACCTCTGACTTCCTTAAACAATGTTAATAAAATTCTCAACACAATTTATAAATGGCTGCATTTAGAGTTTGTCTCTGATCTACTCAAATTGTACTGATTATGAGCTACCAATTTTTGCACTGTTACCCTAGTGCAGGGTTGTTTTGCCTCTATGTTCCTCCATTTTAAACAGACTCTTTCTGTTGTACAAAAGTGGTTCTCTTGAGATCAATTTAGTGAAAAACAAGATATAAAAGCAATGTAAGCACATTTATAGCAGAAACTCTTAAAGGAGCATTACAGATTTATATGCAATGATGTATCTCCAGAAGGAAAGGGATATTTGGCAGGGAGCTGTGAAGAAATACAATGGTTTATTTCGTGCACAAATATTACTTTCTAAAATGACAGGACAGTTTGTCAGCTTCTTCCTGCCTTCTGTGTATGTCTTACATAACTATGTCCAAAGCTACAATGCTGTACCATCATTTATGCTCGCTTTCCTAAGGGAAGCTAGTGATGTTTTCTAAATTTAATAATTGATTGATTCTTCATGAGACATGAAACTGAATCTCCACTTCAGGAGCCCAAAGTTAGAAAGCAGGCCCCTTCTCTAGCCACCTCCAACTACCCTTCCTTGATCCCAGCCTTTTTGTGAGAGAGGAAGAAGAGCTAGAAGTAAAAAGGGAATGACTGCTTCCAGCCACCTCTCTCTGAATATGAAGGAATAAGTATGAATATGTTTTTTTCTCCTCAGGCAGAAAAAAGCAGACAGAAATGGCTTCCTGTCTTTACCTGCAGATGTTAAGGTCTGCTATAATGCTTCTAGCTCTTCTTTATTTCCGAGAAACAGGATAATTATGAACGTCTAACTATGTTGCAAATATTAAGATTATAAAAAACAGCCTCCCAGATCAGACCAAATCCTTATCTAGTCCAAAATTCTGTTCTTGCAGTAACCAATCAAAAGCCTGCAGGAAGCCACACTCAGGATATGCCTAGGAGCATCCTTCCACTTAGGTTCCCCAGAAATAAGAGTCATATTGCCAGTGATAAACTGGAGGTAATAAATATAACCATTGGGACTGTTAATGCACAGGAAAATAAGCTGTTCCCACAGGAAACATAATGTCTTAGATATTTCATTTCAGTTGACAGCTTGCTACAATTTTGGGAGTGCAAATATTAAAAATCATTTTTTGAAAAGTAAAAAAGTAACTGCATAAAAGGACAAGGCGATAACCACAATCCAAAATTGCACAAATACCATTGAACAGGCTTTGGGAGAGGCTACCAATAAATGATGAAAATGAAACTCAAATACTTTGGCCCCCTAATGAGAAGGAAGGACTCACTGGAGAAGAGCCTAATGCGGGGAACAATTGAGGGCAAAAGAAGAACGGGACGACAGAGAATGAGTTGAATGGATGGAGTCACTGAAGCAGTCGGGGCGAGCTTAAATGGACTCCAGGGGATGGTAGAGGACAGGCAAGCCTGGAGGAATGTTGTCCATGGGGTCATGATGAGTCGGACATGACTTCGCAACTAACAACAACAAATGATGGAGACTACAGTCACAATCTCCAGGGTCCAAGCCCTACAAAAATAAAATCAAGGGATGTCATTCTGGCTACCAGCTTGGCTGGCTTCAAAAATGCTGGATAAATTCATGGAAGTCATAGAGATCAATGGCTATCAGGGAGGATGGCAGTGTGGCTGACTATGAAAGTAAGATGTGGGGAAATTAATAGGCTTCCTTGTACAGTTGGTTGAGCACTTGTGAGAACAGATTGCTGGACCATATGGGTCAGGGATCTGATCCAGCAGGCACTGATTACATTCTATGTCATAGGTCAACATGATAAGTAGAAGGTCTATCACATCAAGGTAGAGGCATTTATTTTGTGTAATTCATTTGAATGTATTGCCAGAGGTCTGGCTTGATTTGCTTGTTCCTTCCCTACAGACTACTAATTTTACCCCTCTTCCACTGTACATTTCAAATAATAAACTGTGCATTTCTGGTATAATAAACTATGGAAGAAAAATAATATTTTTCCAGGTTTAAATTCTAATTTACTACATGATAATTCTATTCTATTACATAAGATTGAAACAAATACAGTTTAGTTTTCCCAGAACATCCCCGTATCAACTTGTCAAAACTCACCTCTCTGAGCTTCGTCAATTTCTGCATTCGAATTGGCTGAACTTGTATCTGAAGGTCTTTGAATGGTGGAAGCTTAGTTGCTATATTACCAGCTGCTATATTATCAGCACAATTTTTAATATCTTCAGGTGGCCTGAAAGGTACTTTTTCTACATTACATGGTTCAGGATGATCCCATGACGTAGCTCGCAGCAGAGGAGAGCGGTTACTAGATGCATTAAATTCAGTTTTATTAGAAACTTTGGAATCCTTCAGTAGTGGTGCTGAGCCCTTTAACTTAGTGCCCAGTGCAATCATTCCTGGTCCAGATAAATGACCTTTGAAAGGAAAGTCATTTCCTTTCATTTTTTTAGGAAATTCTTTCCCTATTTCAGTTTCACAGAAGTTCTTGTTGCTACTCAGAGATATTTTGCCAGTGTTGGAATCTGAAGTGCAGAATTGAGGCAGATTATCCGTATGTTTATGTGGATCAAAGTTCTCCTTCTGTTGAGACACCTTCTCCTTTGGACTTTCCAAACCAGTTGTGTGAGGAACCATTCTTCCCTGAGAAGCTTTTCTTGGTTCATTCTCCTTTTGATTAGGTATTCCTTCTGTGGGATTCTGAAATTAAACAAACAAACTTAAAATCAGTTTCTCTTAGAAGTCTTATTTTCTAAACCCTGCTTTTCTTTTGAAGGCACCAGCAACAATATTTCAGTGGTAGAAGCAATCTCTTCAGTATTTCTTACCTCAGAAAAAATGTTGGTTTTGATGACAGAATTCTACAAAACAAATGTTTCCCTCAAGAAGCATCCATACTGGACCAGAACACAGAACTGCTAACTACCTAGTTTCTTTATAGATACAGTATACAGGCACTATACTGAATCTCCATAGAGACTTACCAAGATTATTTTTGAAATACAACATTTCATAAATAAATAATCTGAATGGACTGTTTCTATGCAGAGAACCTGGATCCAGCCCATGTAAGGCTTTATAGGTTAAAACTAGCACTTTGAATTGCATCCAGAAAACTCTGGGCAACCAGTACGGTACCTTCAGTGCAAATGTTCTATAATCAGAGATCTTAAATGGACAGTAGAATTTCAAGGGACCTTTGAGATCTTCTTGTCCAATCCCTGCTCATGCAGGAAACCCTATATCATTTCAGGCAAGTGATTGTCCAATCACTTCTTAAAAATCTCCAGTGTTGGAGCACCCACAACTTTTGGAGGCAAGCAGTTCCATTGATTAATTGTTCCAACTGTCAGAAAATGTCTTAGGTTCTGTTCTTGATTAGTTTCCACTGTTTCTTGTCCTGCCTTCAGGTGCTGTGGATAATAGATTGACCCCCCCCCTTCCTTCTGGTGAGACTCTCAAATATTGGAACGCCGCTATCATGTCATCCTTAGTCCTTCTTTTGATTAAACTACGCATATCCAGTTCCTGCAACTATTATTCATATGTTTTAGCCTCCAGTTCCCAAATAATCTGTGTTGCTCTTCTCTGCACTCTTTCTAGAGCCTCAACATCTTTTTTATATCACGGCAACCAAAACCATATGCAAGATTGCAAGTGTGGTCTTACCAAGGCATCATAAAACGGTATTAACACTTCATGTGTTCTTGATTCTATCCCTCTATTAATGGAATCTAGGATTGCACTGGCTTTTTTGGTAGCTGCAGCACACTGTTGACTCATATTTAAGTGACTGTCCACTACAAGATTCCTCTCGCAGTTATTCCTATTGAGTAGTGCATCTTTCTTGCCTAAATATAGAACGTTATTTTTCTCACTGTTGGATTTCATTTTGTTAGGCAGGGATTTCCTTCACCAACTGGTGGGTTGCTGAAGTTTGAACAAATTGCATTTTCCACATGATGTTCACATGCAACTTCAAATAATGACTGGGTTACTGATTGAAGCATCAGTCACCATTGTCAGCGCTCCCTTCCCCAGGAGGATAAATTTACATACCCCAAACCAGACATTTCACTTGTACTAACAATACAAACTGGATAAGGAAAAAAGTAAATGCACTAGTAGAAAATGCACTCAGTAGAACTTTTAACTTTTCACTCATCCGCCAAGAGTTCCTTCCAAGTGACCTTTCATAGTGTTTTTGACTTTGTTCTCTCACATTGGACTCTGACAATATGCCCAGATTTGGTGATGCAATCACTCAGTGTAGCATAGCTAAGCTAGTTACTGCCAAATAATTCCCATTTCTCCAAATTACATTTAGTTTATCTTGACCAATTATATTAAATGAAGAAAGAATATTAAAGCATATTTACCTGCAATGGAGACACCGACTCAACACTTGACGTGCATATATCAGAATCTACAATATGAAAAATATGCAATAAAAGTATTCACCTTGTTTGAAACCTATGATACATCAAAGAGAGGAATGGCGATTTGAAGAAAATCACTGCATACCTTAGGACTTCTCTTATGAGCCAGTCCATTTGAACACATACAACCTGCTGAGAATGCGCTACTCTGGATCTCGTTGTATGAGGGGCCTTCTCTAAAGTCATGAAACATCCTCCCAAAGAAGAGTTATTAATTTCCCGGATAAATTTTACCTAATTCATATTCTCTCTGAAAATTAAAACTAACTGCTATATGATTTGTTTCAGATCTGCCTGCTTTCCTTGTTATTTTGTTTGTTAAGAGGATGAATGCTTATTTTAATATACAATTGCATGTTAAGAATAGTCTTCCCCAATCTAGTGCCAGGATAGTTGGTGGTTCTAAGAGCATTTGATATCTGGAAGGCACCAGGTTGGTAAAAAAAGAGTTTTAAAAGTGATTAAACTAGACAAATTTGTGGATATAACCTAATTATGAGCAGATGATAGACCCAATCAAACCTTCAGGGTCAAAACCAACATGCCAATAAGTTCTAACTTGAAGACAATAGCGTTAAGTCCTCTATTTAGCTGTGCTTCTTGAATTGCTGATTTGATTGGCCATTATGGGAAACAGAATGCTTTTTATTTTAAAACTGTTGCAAAATAGTTCCTATTAAACTTTTGAGGGAGACTTTTATGTAAATATATTTCAACAGCTCTTAATAATCAACTTTATGGAGCATATCAACTAACAAAAAGCATTATTCTACATTAGTATGTTGCACCATTGATTTTACCTGTTGGATCTGGAAGAGTCAACGAGTTGCTCCGAGATGAAGCAGGTGAAACACTGGGGCTTAGTGATGGGGATAAAGCTGCATTAAATAAAAATGTCACTTATGAACCATTGAATAATTTTTCTATAAATGTGAAGTTAAACTCAAAGCATGTATTAAAATAACATTATAAAATCAGTATTACAGACAACAAAACACAGGAGTAAAAGAGTTTAGTTCAGTAGTTCTCAACCTTCCTAATGCCGCAACCCTTTAATACAGTTCCTCATGTTGTGATGACCCCCAACCATATTTGTATGGGGTGTATATGACGGGGTTGGCACGAATACTGTATGTGTTTTCTGATGGTATCAGACAACCCCTGTGAAAGGGTTGTTCGACCCCTAAAGGGGTCGTGACCCGCAGGTTGAGAACTGCTGGCTTAGTTCCACATAGTACAGTGGTACCTCGGTATTCATTGTTAATTGGTTCTGGGATGTGTGATGAAAACCAAAAACAATGAGTACTGAACAAATTTTCCATTAAGGTATAATGTATTGAGTCACAAGGCAGCTGACACTGAGAAGTTCTAGCTTGTGTGTCGAGTACGAACATCCTTTTGTATGGGATGGAACAGTCAGTAAGATCACCCCAAAATAACAATTTATAAAATCAGTGAATTTTCCCCAAAGCCATTATGATATAGTACTTAGGACGCTAGACTTGCATCTAGGAATAGGGAGATCCAGGTTCTAGAGACTATCCCCAGCTATGAAAGCTCATTAGGGGATTTTGAGCTAATTACTATCTCTTAGCTCAATCTACCACACCATAAGATTTTAGCAGATCTGAACATAGCAATCCCAGAACAAAAATGTTCTAAGTTTTATTTCTGTCAAACAGTGGCCAGTCTGGGATGATTGGGTAGAACCTCTGTGGTAAACTACCTGGAATTGGAGAAGCTGGACAATTCAAGTAAATAAATAAATAATAAACTGATAATAAACCATTTGTGGCATCAGTGTTGAAGTAAAACACATTTCCTGTTTTGTGGGCTCCACTACACGTGATTCTTGGAACAAAAAATCATAGATCTTTTATGTTAGCTAACCATGAGTTCTATTTGCATAGACACTCAAAGATGGTATTTTGGAATACATACCTGTGGGTGATTCTGAAAGGCTGCTTCTTGATTTTCTTCCTCTACGTGTGAGGAACCTCTCACTCACCTTCTTTGCTTCTTCTAGTAGTTCAAAGTTTTTCTTTTTATCTTCATCAGATATTTGTATATCTGGCAGTTGGTCATGTAGGAGATCAATTACATGACCTTCATTATCTAAATAGGAAAGTACTGAATTAACAACCAATGCAAAACATACAGTAACTGCACATTCAAAGTGTTTCTTCTTGACTGCTGTATGAATGTATTATATACAAAATATTGGTAAATGCCTACTACAACTGACTAGCTAAATGAGGGCAATTTGTTCTCTGTTCTGTGAGGTATTTTTACTACCTGTAAATATATCTATTATTAATGAGCCTGTAGGTAGCCTCATATTAGTGTTTGTTATTTTGTGAGGTAACATTGGTTACAGTAGCACATGAAAATGTCAGAACTTAAGGTAGTATTTGGCATCTACAAGGTTAGGTAGTGATATATTTCTTTGTTCTTTGACATTTACAGGCCTTGAATCTTCTGTTGTAGACAATGTTCAGGATTACATCAATGCATTGTGTGTTTGTAAGGGTGTCTTGTCAAGCCCAAAAGACACTGGAGTGATATATTTCCTTCTATTTTCTTCACCATCTTATATGTTCTCTGACTGTAGCATATACCAGGGGTATCAAACTCAAGGGTTAGGGGGCCATGCACCCCATTTTGGCTAGCAGGATGCTGAAGGAGGCATCTGTCCCATCCCCCACCCCCACTGGCCCACGGAAGAGAACTACAATGCTGATGCAGCCCTTGAAGAAACCCAGTTTGACACCCCTGCCATCTACACAATAAGACCTTTATACTGCATACAACATAAGGAGCCATACAATATTTTTAGAATAGATTCAATCTTATAGAAGCAAATGAAGCAATACATGAAATTCTGCCAATTTGTGTGTATGAATAATTTGAAAGAAAAAAAATAAGAGAACAACATATGAATTCTTACCTACAGAAGTCAAAGAGCTCCCTGATTTTCTAGCATTTCTGTTAGAATGTCGCAGATGAGGGCTAACAGGCCTAGGGGGAAAGATCCAGCAAAACTGTTAAATTAATACAGTATGTGTGTACAAGTGTGTGCATATGTATATGCATCTATGGGTATGAGAACATTTCTATCAATCTATTCATCTTTATTTTGTACAATGAACGAAGTATTGATTTTGTTCGGTATTTATAGTTAAATTAACAAATTGTGATATATAAATACATGCTAAAATCAAGATGCCACACAAATGCTGCTGCTATGAAGTCACTCATTCCTTTGTATGTGGTGAGCTAGTGGGAACTAGGCCTTTAAGTCTTTATTAGATTTTTAAATCTCTCTTTTATATCATAAGTAACTGAAGACAGCAAATATACACAATGCTCCTACATTCTCCTATTGAGGAACATGGAGCAACTTTGCCATGCAACCCAGGAAAAAGGTTTTGAATTATATATTTCCAAGTTGTTAAACTTATCTGAATTCAACAGCATTCTGAATTATTAAAAATATCATAATGGTTCTTATGGAAGCAAACTGAAATGATAAAAACAATAAGGAATAAGTACTTTCCTACATAGATAATGAAGGTCAAGTAATATGTATATAGGAAAAGGTTTTGGATTATTATAGTTCAGTTTAAAAAATAAGCAATCCAATTAAATGTTATATTTCAATTAAAAGTAAGATAAATAATGTCCTTTAAAAAAAAGTTAACAATAGATGGAACAACAATGAAAAATTGTGGCACAATGGGTATCAGCTATTATTAGCTTGAAAACTGGCTGACAGTCCTATTTTCTGTTTTCATCTACCTATTGATGCAAAAATAGTTAAAACAAGCAGTAAAAAGATGAAAAAGAAGACATGGAAAAGCAATAGAGAAGGTGGAGGAATAGAGAGGACAGTAGGAGATGGGATGATGAGTAAAGAACCAGATAATGGGAAGATGAGAAAGAGGAGGAAAATGCTCTGGAAAGTAGAATTGTCCAAAGGTGCTGGCGTTTATCTTTGTTCAAAAGATGAGGCTGTACTTCCTTTGAACAAAGATTAAAGGATTTAACCCACATTTGGAGTGCATCCATTGATTCGCACTTTAAATCCATGGGTTCTAAAATTATGTTATTCTTGAAAAAATAAAATGTGTACTTTGCTTCATATATATAGCCTTTATCTGTATGAAGGATATTTGCTTTAACATAACAATCACCTTAATGGCATTCAGAAAATCATTCTAAACCAAATTGTTCTTCCAGGACTTGGGATAGGGTAGTTGCAAAATCCCATAGTATTTGGGCTTTATTGGTCTTTTGTAATCTTCTGGTCAGTTGTGGCTTTTTTTCTTAAATGGTATTTTGCTTTTTTAATTGTAAGCCACCCAGAGTCATTAAAAGACAGCCTGAAAATTGAATTCAAGCAAGCAAGCAAGCTAACTTTTGGTTAAAATTAGACATTACAGTGGATAGGTGAAACCATCTCACCTTCAATTTTCTTAAATGGAAAGGTTAAATGTAATAGGGATGTGTGTATGTGCATTTGTGGGAATACTTACATTTACTCCACAGCCTTCACAGGCAAGAAAACAAGTGGGCAATGTAAGTATAAGTGTCCTCCTGGTTAGAAAAATATGGATGTCTCTGTAGTTACAAAAACAGCTAATTGTAAAAGTATGGTTCTCTTAAACTTTATCATCTTTTACTCCTGGTCCCCTAGAACAAGTCCCTTGACCATTTTCCCTCCCTGCCCATCAAGTATGGAAGCTACCTCTCCAGAGATAGTCAAGAAGTAACACACTCTTTTAACAATTCACTTCCAAGCTTTTGGAATATAGTCCTTCATTAATAACCATTCATTCAAAGTTATGTTGGTGCTGAATGAGACTTGTGGTTTTCTAAGCAAACAGAAGTTATTTCTTGACATACGTTGAAATGCATTTGCTGCAAAATACAATTTTGTAGGTAAGAGTCTACCTCATTCATCGCAGCCACTGCAGCATTCTCACAGTCATGTGATTGTAGCATGGATGCACAACAACCAACTTGCAATTATACATCCTTAGGTCATGATTGCCATTTGTGTCCATCCTTGCTGACTTCCCACAAGCAAAGTCAATGGGAAAGCTGGCAGAAGGCAGCAAATGAGGATGACATAATATTATACTTAACACCCCTGTGGAATTCGTGTAACAGCTACAGCTGGAACTGCTGCAACTGCAATCAAAAATTGGTGCATAATGTGATTTTATGCTTTACACCTGCATATCCTAGCAACAGAAATTCCTGGTCCCAATTACCATCCTTAACTAAGCATTACCTTTTTTTCCCCACTTTTTTTTTCTTTCCACATAAGTGTAGATTAATATTGTTTTTGCCAAGCAAATCTTCCTTTTTATGTGACTCTGTACATTTATTTATTGAATCAAATGTATACACCCACCCATCTCACCAAAGGTGACAATTAGTGATCATAGAAATAAAATGGCAAGCATGCATTAATTACCTGAGAGGTACATTTGTGTCTCTTTCTGTAACTGGTCTAACGGCACACTTGGGAAGAATTATTGAAGGTGTGTTGCATGTAGCTGTTTCAGCAGAGGACTCCTGAACAAGAGAAGTATATCTCATTCAAGCAGAATAAAATATCTCATTATTTCTACATGAAAACTTAAAAGTTGACTCTCCTCAAGTTCAGTAAAAGTAGTCTATTTAATGAAAGACAAACCTCCCTGTAGCTAAGTTTCCTCCAAGAGGTAAGATGAGGTAAACCTTATCTGCCTCCATTCCCATATTTTAGCAAAATTCTGAAAAGACCCATCTATTTTAGTGGGGTTTTTTGAGAAAAAAAAATGCTTTCCCTTTTGGTAATGTCTGTAAAGCACTACATATCACAAGGAAGTTATCTAATTCTTGATTTGTAAGTTTGTACAGTTTTACAAGTTCTTTCAACCCTGTCCTGACTCTAACTAAACACTTGTTGACATATTGGACGAGTAAGATGAATCATACAATTACTTCAATTAATAACAAGGCAAATTAAAGCAAATTTTAAAAAAAGACTACAAATCTCAGCCTACAATTACCATCCTAATGGTAAGGGCTTGAACAAAGAAATACTGTGTTCAGTGTTAGTATTTCAACCACTTAGCTTGTATAATAGTAAAAAGAATATAACGAGATGTGATGGACATATACAAATACAGGAAAGTAAGAAATTGTACATTTATAAACATATTTGCATCTTTGTTTTCATTCTGTCTTAAGCTTGTCAATTGTATATCTTAAGGAGAATGCAAACTATCCTCTCTTGATTTTTATGTGATTACTCTTATTAACAATCTTCAGGAAACAAGAACTTGATCACGATTCTGTCTTTAGTGAAACATCTTAGTTATAAATCAATTCTAAATATTTATACAGCCTTGGAAAAGCAGCCTATTTTTAAAACATTCTCCCTGATGGATGTTTACTGAGCAAACAGAAGACAGATCTTGTGATACCTAGAAATACATTTATAAGCTCACTGTAAAATATGATTTGGTAGGTCAGAGTCTATCTCATTAGATTTATAAGACAAATTATTCTGTAGGTGTATTGAGCCATGGTGGCATAGTGGTTAGAGTGCAGTCCTGCAGGCTACTTCTGCTGCCTGCCAGCTACCTGCAATTTGGCAGTTCAGTCTTGAGTGGCTCAAAGCTGACTCAACCTTCCATCCTTCCAAGGTGGGTAAAATGAGGACCCAGATTGTTGGGGGCAATATGCTGACTCTGTAAACCTCTATAAACCGCTTAGAGAGGGCTGTAAAGCATTATATAAGCATTATATAAGTGCAATATAAGTCTAATCACATATCACAGTTTTAGAGAGTTAAGGGAAAATACTGGATGATACTTTGACAGATGATGCACTTAATTTAAAAGCTTAGGATGTAGACGTGACTATACTTCTGTTTGTCAAAGTTGTTCCATTTCATGTGTCAGTACAGCAGATCAGGCTGACATAACATGGATTTGAAAGGTTAACACTTCCTTTGAATCTAATAACTTAAAACAGAAGCCTACATTTATGTAATTATGACTTAACACATATTTGGGCTATACTTTTCTTCTAAACTGTGTAAGGTAGGTGTGGAAAGGATACCTTGACTGTAAACCATCTCCACAAGGAGGGGTTACATATTTGCATACCACAAGAGACATGATACTCATAGAAAGAATACTTCAGGGGAGAATTTTCCAATAGTTTTGATGTAAGGGTTTCTAGAGATCTTTCTCATTTTCAAAGTATGTGCAACAATTTCACCTCATGTACGTTAGTGTTCCAGGGTCCACAGTAGTCAAAATATCATTTAACAATTTATCTGGGATTAATGGCACTTAAGAGATTGTTTCTTCCCAAAACTGACTGACAAGCCAAGCTTCCACTCATAAGACCAGCAGGCAATCATTCCGGAGTATTTTCTTTCACTTTACATACGCCTAATATTTTGAGAACAAGAGACTCCTAGCTGTAACAGAATAAGTAGAATTCAGAAGTAGTCAGGGACTAGAAGTTGGACAATTCCTCACAATTGTTTTAGGCATATAAACCACACAGAAGAAAAGGCATGAAAATATCTTTTTAATGCAGGCTGTATGCTTTCCATCTGACTGCTACAGTAAATTCACATATAACTGACTTGTTTATTTTCCACCAGGAAACTAGCTGCTAGCACAAAGGTGTAATTGTGTCAGAAAGCATGACAAATCACTTTAGGGTTCAACTTTTTCCTATGAAACGAGAGGAAAAGTAGCGGATGTTTTCATCCAGCTGTAGAATACCATGTCCTAGGTTTGGAAGACAATGATAGAAGCAAAACTGAATGTGCCAGATATACATTGATCTTAAAAGTTTTCAACACATTGCAGAGAACATAATGGTAATTTCTAAAAGGTCAGTTAACTAAGTCAATCCTGACAATGCAGATATTTAGTCTTGTAAGTCATTGGATGCACGAATTCGTCATTGTACATTAATGAATGTTTTTTGTTTTAAACATTTCACATGCATCACTTAGTTTTGGTACTTTATGTTCCCAAAAATATTTTTCAGGGAAATTAGAAGGCAATGACGTTCATCAATACACTATCAAACACACACACATGCAAATGATTTTGACAGGACAATGCAGCATGCCATACTGTTAATATTTTAA
Source organism: Mimophis mahfalensis (assembly GCA_032468015.1). Classification (NCBI taxonomy): domain Eukaryota; kingdom Metazoa; phylum Chordata; class Lepidosauria; order Squamata; genus Mimophis; species Mimophis mahfalensis. The sequence continues at coordinate 68,520 of JANHFR010001130.1, read as the reverse complement.
AAAATCACAGACTGGTAAGAAAAAAGGTACAGTGATGGTTAAAAAGGAAATCTGTATGGTGTATTTCAGTTTTGGCAGTAAGTATTACTGGCTGTCTAGTTTCTCCTTCAATACGTGACGAGGAGCCTATTATTTCTCCGATAACTGGTTCCACTATCAAACCTCTCTTAGCAATAGGAAGCGTTATATAGCATTCAAATGATAGAATGCTTTTCATACATTGAATCTGAAAGCTGGCAATTTTGGTAAATGTGAAGATGAAAAATTATAATACAAACTACAGGTAAGTCCTAAACCATTCATTTAGTGACCATTCAAAGTTACAACGGCACTGAAAAAAATGACTTAGGACTATCTTTCACATTTACAACCATGGCAGCATGGCAGCCTTCCCATGGTCATGTGATCAAAATTCAAACACTTGGCAACTGGCATGTATTTGTGACTGTTGGCAGTATCCCAGACTTATGTGATCATCTTTTCCAATCTTTTGGTGAGCAACGTCAATGGGGAAGTCAAATTCACATGTATTACTAGCTTAACATTGTAAAACAGAACAAAACTCACTTAACAAATGTCTCACTTAACGAAATAAATTTTAGGCTCAATTGTGGTCATAAGTTGAGGACTACCTGCCGTAGGATCCAATGTACCAGAAAGTATGTTTTTGTCTTGCTTAGCAGTGTAAATTTTGGGCTCAATTGTAGTCATTAATTAAAAACTCCCTGTAATCCATCTGCACAACAGAAATATCTCAATGTAGGAGATACCCAATCCCAAATATAATTACTGCATAATATTCCAATTCAATCTAGTTCCACTAGAAAAGTGACAGAAGCTGCAAATATAATGTAAACAGTGGAAAATATCATTGCTAGGCCCCACGTATAGCAACATTTAAGAAGATTAAAGAGAATGGGATTTAGCCTAGATCAATTATAGTTTGTTTTTTTTTCAAATAAAATTTGGTACAATCTGGTGTTAGCATAAGGTACACTGTAGTGAAATTTGAGTATAACTACATTCAATAAAGCAGTTATAATTCAATAATACATCAGACTGTAGTCTGAAATGCTTTAACTAGAGACAAACTAGAAAAAATATTAAAAGAACGTTTATCAAAACAAACAGTGGTGAGAGATAGGGGTTTCTATGCTTCTTCTTTCCCTACCATCAAGTTTATGTTAATTGATTATGATTTTATTAAGTTTATGTTACGTTAATTTGAAGTTTATGCCAATATCTTACCTATCCGCCCAGCAAAATCACAATTTGGACATAAAGAATAATATCACAGAGAGCTGAATTAGAAAAACAACCGTAAACATCTAAGCATGGTTCAGATATATGGCATCTGCAGAGATATTCATATCCCTTGTAAAAGAATTAATACTCCTTGTAAAAGTTTCAAGGTAACACATAAATAGAGATAACTTACTTTGACAAGAGAGGGTGAATTTGAATGCTGTGACTCAGTTGGCTGTCTGACATCTTCAGGTACGGTTGGCATGATGGGGAGGTGAAGGACACGTTGAAATGCAATGCAGATTAAAGGGCACTGATGGGAAACTCTGTTTCAAGTTAACCTCTGAAGATATGTACTGTGGGTGGTTATGATCCCAGGACTAGAGTAAGGGCCAAAAATAAAATAAAATCCATTTAAAGTCCAGACTGTTAACACTGGGATCAGTTTATAATAACAAGCAGCAGTAAGGCTTAAAGTAATGACTTATGCTTCTCCCCAAGTTTCATTAAGTATGCCTTTCAAGATCTAATGTAACATAATAGTGTCATTAAGAGAAATTTGCTAAACATTCCAGGAATAATTGCACGAAAGGGTTTACTGGAGAGTTTGAAAATGCACTCTCTTTTCCAACTAAACTAGACCCATCCCTTAGTTGTTCATAAAACCTTACGAAGAATTTTGGATATTGTATTGCAGCTATATCAATGGCATAACTTCATAAATGTTATAAAGTCAGTGTTGATAACACCTCTTGTCCACAAAGGACTTCATATAAATATATTTCAGCAGTGATCCTGTTCTAAATGATTACTTTGCTCCATTCCCAAAATACATTAGCTTTTTCTCAGGTTTGGGTGGAACTAATACTTTCAGTTTAGAGAAAAATCAAGCTCCCTTGGCAGTTATTGGCAGATTCTGGCCAGCCATTAATAATGTCATTGGCCAGAGAAATCCATCATGCAAAGGAGATGATCTGACTTCCTTGGGAGTTTGTAAAACTTATTAGCCCTTCTTTTCTCTTGAATGGTTAAGAGTTGCTCCAAGTTTGATAGCCTTTAAACTAAATTCCAATTCAGAACTCTTATTTCCTTTCATCATAAGGATAGCTTTCAGGATTCTAACACAAGAAAAAATCTTAGGATCTTTTGCCTATAACAGTGGCTTCCTCCGGAAATTTGGATGAATGTAATCTATTGAAATGGAAAGGACTGACAATAGAAGCAGAAAACATTTAACAGCCATATATCATCAAACCCATTTAGGTGATATATTTCCTTACTACACGCATGTCAAGTCAATGTTTATTACAATCAATGACCAGAGCAAGTTAAAAACACTCAATGAATACCCTGTTAAAAATTCTAGAATAAAATAATAAATAATAAATAAAATCTATATTAAAATCACAAGTTGGCATCCAGTCTGTTAGTTGCATGCAAAAAAAGCACAGCATGGCCTAACTATCATATAATATCAATCCTTAAACTGTGAGGCCCATAGTTATTAGATACAAAAATGCAAGAGAGAGACCATGCAAAAGGATTTGCTGCATTAATTGTGTAAAATAACTATGATGGATTAATCACCTGGTTCTACATGCATGATCATTATTTACCTAAAGGCTTGTTTACTTTCAATGATAAATGAACCGTTATTTTTAACCACATGGACTGGTTATATTGGCTGATGGATTAAATGTTTTTAAATATACTCCTATTTAATATTGCATCTGTTTATCTAATGATTGATTTGGGGCAAAAATCAATCTGGATTAACTCAAAATGATAGTAAAATAAAAGGAAGAAAGTAACAAAGGAGAGAGAGAGAGAGAGAGAGAGAGAGAGAGAGAGAGAGAGAGAGAGAGAGGGAGAGAGAGAGAGAGAAACAAAGAGAAAAATAAAAGAAGTAAAGTTGTAACATCCCACACAGATATAAAGAAATGTATGTTTTAGGACTGTACTGATTACAACTTCAATAATGCTTCAGAAGTACTTTGTATCTTGCATGTGTGGGAGTGCAGCACTTCTCAACTAATCATTAGCCTGATTTTCAAGTTGTCGTCTTTAAAGAGTTACCTCACTGTAAGAGTCACATGCTTTTTTCCCACACAAGCAGAGAGCAGTTATGCTCTTGTCAACCTGCAGCATTTCTTCTGAAGCATTTATTGCCCAGTATTGATTTTACAGCCTTACAACTAGGTGGTATGTTTATTTTTGGCTGATCTCAATATGTTAAGAGGAGTTAGAGATCCTTAGGGCTTGGATAGGAGACCATATAAATCCCAGGGCTGCAGACTGAGAAGGCGGGCAGCACTAAAAATATCTGTAGGTATGTTGCTGCCAAAGAGTCAAGCTTGAGTCTTTGTTATTCCAAAATTTATAATCCCATTTAGGAAGGGGCATAGAAGGTTGAATAATGGTCTATAACAGCCTAGAAATCGCTAGTGAAAATTTTACTACTTACATTGTAACAATAGACCAAACTGAAACCCTTTTCCTATTCTCCTACCCCTATTCCAGGGGTCTGCAAACTGTGGCTCTAGAGCCATATGCAGCTCTTTCGGCCCTCTGCTCCAGCTCCCTGTCAGCTGATCCCACCACTGACTGGCCCCTGCCCTCCCATGCCCTGCCCTCCCTGTCACTCCTCGCCTGG
>JANHFR010001128.1:142438-152507 GCA_032468015.1 Mimophis mahfalensis | reverse complement strand
CCACAGGTTGGGGGTCCCCACAAGTGACGAAGTGTATTAAGGGGGTCACGGCATTGGGAAGGTTGAGAACCACTGGAATAGAGTATGGCTAAACACTCTATTCACCACAACACAACACCATTAACAACATGAACAATAAAGGTTTTTCTTCCCATTGATTCTGGGCACTAACATGAAGGGAGGAAAGCTATTTCTAAGCACTTTAAGAGTGAGATGTTATAAGATTTCTGTTTTGACTCTGAACATTATCCTGGTCTTTCATGCTGCTGACAACCATCGCTTGGGGGTTCTATCAGAAATCTAAAGTTTAATTTTGTTCAGTAGGGCTCATACTAGAGAATAAATTGTCATTTTTGAAGTGAACCACCTCTGTGTTACAGTTAGAGGGGAATCAAAACATATTTATTTTCCAAAACTTTTTAACGTTCCTTGTTCAGCATTTGTGATTTATACCTGTTGGGATTTAGTGCTGCTTTTTATGGAAGCTATTATGTACCATCCAGAGCTGCTTAGTAAGTGAGCACAGTATAATTTTTCTAAATAAAAGCTGTCAATTGAATTTGAAAGGATATTAACTTGATTCTCATAATAGGTATTTTTTATTCCAGAAATAGTCCTTCGCAGTTTCATCAAATGAAAGTGACACTGAGGATATTATGGAATTTCTCTTTACTGCATGAATTTCCAATATATCATCCACTTTAATCCAATAAACTAGGGTACCTTTAATAATGTATACTTAGAAGGTTCTGTAATAATAATCATAATTTTCTTTCAATTTAAAAGATCAGTAGTCCAAAATTGTCTGTAACAAGGAGAACTAATTTATGTCTAGAGCCAATTTCATAAAACCAGAGGAAATATCAAGAACAAAAGCAAAATGAAATCTTTTTTTTTTTTGAAGCCACATTACTTAAGAATGTGATCTTATCATGATTTGTGAGACCAAAAATGGTTTGGATTCCCCACTAGTCACTTATCCCATACTGATATTCCAATTCCATTGATTTTGGATGTTTTGAATATTTGCCTACAGTTTCAAATACAAATGTACATGGTTGAAAAGCTGGATATAACTTCATTGATTATTTATATCCTTTCAACACTTTTTTCTCTTCTGAAGAAGGAAAATGCCAATCATTGTTTATGTTGGATGTATCATTAAAGGAGTTTATGAGAATTTCTTCCTGTATGCATAAAGGAAAAATTCATGCAGTAAACATAAAACCATAAACCATAAACCATAAAATATATAAAGCAGTGTGTGTCTGGGGGGAATATGTATGTGCTATATACACTCTTTAACTGCTGCAGCAGTCTGAACCAAACTTCACATACAGGCACCTTACCCTCTGGTGACAAACACGGGTGTGTGTGTGTGTGTGTTTCATGAACACCGATGGGGGGGTTGCCCTCTAAAAAGACTGCTGAACTGGTGACCCCCATCAACACTGACCGGCAAGCCACTACAACATAATCTGGCACTTCACAAGGGGCGCCACAGAGCAGCTTCACAACACATAGATGTGTGTCTGTACTGTGCATGTGCAGAGTGCTCTGGAGCCGGTGAGGCAGTGGTAGAATGAGGTTGGCCCAGGTGGGGCTGAGCAGTGAGGAAGGATGGGCCTTGTGGTTGGCAGCCATGACCAGCAGCCTAAGGAGTGCCACACACTTGCTGGGGGGAGGTGGGGACTAAGGAACCACCAGCAGAGGTGCTGGGACAAGGTTGCACTGGCTGCGGGAGAGCAGGGATGGAGGAGGCCATGCCTCATCTTTCTCTTCCCTGGATTTATTCTACCAGGATGACTTTGGGCCTGGTGGGCCTGAGCAGGAATGGGGGAGGCAGCAGGAGGCAGTGGAGGAAGTGGAGGGACAACATTGGCAGGCCTGAGGGAGGTGGCAGGAATGGGAAAGGTAGCGGTGGAGGTGCTGTGAATGGTTTGGGCCTGATGGGGCTGAGCGGGAACAAGGGAGGCAGCGCGAGGCAGTGGACGAGGTGGCAGGATGACCATGTCATACCCCACGATATCTGGGTGAAGCCCCATATTAAACTATAATATTAAGATATAACATTGTTCATTAACTCATAATTTAATCTATTTTAAACTTACATTGAATCCATTTACAGTATAAATGAAATAACAATGTGCTGATGACAAAAATAACATTTTTTTTCTGTTCCCCCTCCCAGGTCACACCCAACACACACACCGAAGGCTAGTTTCCATTAGGGAAATATAATGCACAGACAGGGAAAAGTTGTCTCTTAAAGCTAGAGTCCCAGAAAGGAAAGTCCAGAAGTATAAATCACTGTCAAAATACTGGGTGAGATTCCAGCAGATAAGTAGGGAGAGCCTGGAAGTCGGCCAGAATCCTCCGGCAGCAGAGAGAATCCAAGTTTCACATGAAGATTAAACAATTGTCCTCAGCAGAGAACAAGGCCCAGCCACACCCTTCTTAAACACTCCAGGGTGTGACCCAATCAGTGACCTGGGGCCTCCCGGCCTCTCCTGTGATGGTGTTGCACCCTTCTGAGTCTCTGTCTTTCCCTAGTGTCCAACAAGACGTTCTCCTCGCTGCTGCCAGCCTCCACCAACTCCTGCTGGGCCCCTTTTTGGATGGTCTTCATTGGCATGCTGACAGCAGCTGGGTCTTGCTGACTCACTGGTGGGGAAGGCACCACTGGTGTGCTGCCCATCACTGACTCCAGATCTTCATCATCAGAGTCAGATTCAGAAGGCAGCGCAGCAGAAGAGGATGGAGCCACAACAATTTTATATATTTTGATTTGCTGCATTCTTTTCATATAGAAGATACTAAGATGCTATTTAAATTCTCTACGAGCAGATCCATACTTTTTCTTTGAATCATCACCAGTAGGAACACTCACTGTTTGCTAAGTCTTACAAATGTATTGCCATATTTTCCCACCTAAATTCAAAATGCATTTTTTTCTGACCTAAGCCATCTTAAGCCTTTCAGACTGGATAGTATCCAGCTTCATTCTGTTCAAGCAGAAGACTCAGTTCCATAGGCTTGGAATGTGTCTTTGTTAGGATTATTTGCAGAGTTAACTATGCTCTGCTCACCATTTAACAATTAGAGAAACCTTGCAACTATTGAAGGTCGATGGAGATAGAAGGCCAAGGCATTCATTGTCCAGAAGGAAAGGTGTTTATTTACAGTCTATATACAAGCAGTTACAGGATCATTCATGAGGTAGTCAGCATACAGATCATAGCAGCAAGCAGAACAAGCAACAAGAAGACGACAAGAAGCACGAGGCTTGTATGAGCCTCCCATATTTATAGGCTTCTGCACAGCCTGTGATTGACACATCACATAGATACATTTAGGCGATTGGGATCTGCCTAGCAGCAGACAACTTGACACCAGTTTGTGAGTGTGGTGTGGCCTGGCCTAGTTGGCCATTTTAAATGCACCAAACCTTATATTTAATAATTGACAATGAAATAAATTCAACAGTCTTCCCCTCCAGCAGTTTGTTGCTACTCTGATAGTGTTTTGATTCTGACTTATAGGATTGGTAAGTTCCCTTACAATTTTAATCAACATCATAAAATCATCATCATCACCACCACCACCACCATCATCATCATGAAGCATTATCTAACAATGGCCCATGAGGTCAATAAGCTATCCTCAGTTTATGTCCTATTTAGTCATTGTAATGCTAGTGTGCTCTTTTTTAGTTTAGGCCCAGGTGGGGCAAAGTATGCTTTACTGCTTTCCCATCTCCTACTCCAAAGCTTCTCTTCTCCTTAATTTTTTAATATTTAAATTATAACATAGAAATTACACTGCTTTGTTCTTATGAAGAAAAGTTGTCAGTTTATCCTAGTTATAGAATTGCCATGGGATTACCACAAGCATCTTTGTGACATCCATGACTGGATGACTAAGAGTCTCCATAGGCACAAGCTATGGTCATTGTTTCCAGTGAAGCTATTCCATTTTATTATTGTAACTGGTTGAGAAGGAACATGGTGGCTCACCTGGTTAGGATGCTGGGTTGGAAGTTAGCAAGTCCACATTCAAAACCTGAATGCTGCCTTGGGCAGGTGGGCTCCTGTTCTTCACTCCAGCTCCTGCTGAGGAGATGAAAGGAGCCCCCAATTGTGAGTCACCAGATAATCCTTTCAACCCAGAAGTACCTTGGTGCTTTCAACAAGAGTATGTTATGATGCAATTGGTTGAGAAATATTTCTGAATATTCATAAAGGTAAAGGTTCCCCTCACACATACATGCTAGTTGTTCCCTAATCTAGGGGACAGTGCTCATCTCCATTTCAAAGCCGAAGAGCCAATGCTGTCTGAAGATGTCTCCGTGGTCATGTGGCCAGCATGACTAAATGCCAAAGGTGCACGGAATGCTGTTACCTTCCCACCAAAGGTGGTCCGTATTTTCCTGCTTGCTTTTTTACAACTGCTAGGTTGGCAGAAGCTGGGACAAGTCATGGGAGCTTACTCCATTACTCAGTGCTTGGGATTCAAACTGCCCAATTTCCGACCTTTCTGATCCACAAGGTCAGCATCTTAGCCACTGAGACACTGCGTCCCTGCCATGGACTTACAGGAACCAAAAAACCAGATTACTCAGATAAGGGAGGATAAGAAGAATGACAAAGTCTTGCAGTGGCCGTACCCCAGACTGAGCATCAACCCAGCCTGTTACTAAACTACTACAATCCAGAATGGTATTTCTAAAGTTGGTCAAGAAGCAAATGGAAGTAGCAGCAGAAAAAAGCAGTTTAGCCTACACTGTGGAATTGTCCAGAGAAATTGCAGAGATCATTGACAGCTTTGGAGCTAACTTTCATTGATGTGCTGTTACTATTACATACTAAAAAGCAGAGATGTCACCCTGCCAACAAAAGTGCGTATGGTCAAGGTGATGGTTTTTGCAGTTGCAATTGATGATGATGAATGTTGGACCATCAGAAAGGATGAGTGCCAAAGAATTGAGGCCTTTGAACTCTGGTGCTGGAGAAGACTACTGCGAATCCCTTGGGCTGCAAGGTGATCAAACTGGTCAGTCCTAGAGGAAATCAACCCTGACTGCTTTTTAGAAGGCCAGATCCTGAATATGAAACTTAAATACTTTGGCCACCAAATGAGAAGGAGGGACTCCCTGGAGAAGAGCCTAATGCTGGGAAAGATTGAGGGCAAAAGAAGAACAGGACGACAGAGAATGAGGGGGCTGGATGGAGTCACTGAAGCAGTTGGTGTGAGCTTAGATGGACTCTGGGGGATGGTGGAGGACAGGAAGGCCTGGAGGAACATTGTCCATGGGGTTGCGACAGGTCGGACATGATTTCGCAACTAACAACAACAATGCTATTTTATTTTATTTTATTTTTAGTTTTTGTTTCTTGTGAGCTCAGGGTATGACTTCTCCAGAGCTATATTGCTTCTCTTAGCTAGTTAGGAAAAAATAAACTGCAGTTGAATTGACAACTTCCTTCTAATTTCAGGATAATATACCTGTTGTGGAGTGAGTTTCACTGCCTTGAACAACAGATTTGCAGTTGCATTTTTTTTTCCAAGGTAGCAATGAAGAACTTGGGGGTAAAGATGGTGAAACGGCATAAGTTCTGTTGCATTTCTAATTATCTTACAAAAAAAATAGCATTGTGTGTCAGGATTCATTAGAAAGTTCAGCAGTATATTAACTCATTTAACAATTGTCAAACCATGGCACTTACCGAGTGTCACTGATGGTTTCCCAAAGACAATTCACTGTCTACATGTTCTGCTAATTGCCTTAAATGAAAATCATTTCTGATGTTGAGAGATATAACACATGGATAAGTTGAGTCTGTTTCAACATTCATTTACATCTGTTGTACCTAACTGAAGTTAATTGTCATAAATGTGTCAAAAACTCTTAAACTAACACACTGGCATCAGCAGTACAGATGTATGTATGCTGCCATGAATACATATATAGTTTCATCTCCTTCATTTTAAACCGGAGCCCAGTCTATTATTAGAGATTATCATTAACAATTAGTAAGTAGAAACCACATCTGATGATAAGCTAAATTTCCTATTAACTGGAAACAACAAGGAATGAGGTAGAGATGGTGTCCTAATCCAGGAGTCTGCAAACTGTGGCTCTGGAACCACATGCGGCTCTTTCAGCCCTCTGCTGCAGCTCCCTGCCAGCTGACCCCACCACTGACTGGCCCCTGCCCTCCCCTCCCCATCACTCCTTGCCTGGCCTGAGAAGGTAAGGGTGTGGGATGGAGACTCATTCCATATCCCAGAGCAGGAGGCAACTGGGTGGGAATAAATGATGTGAGCTGGCCACGCCCACCCAGTCTTACCAGTTGTTAAATTATTGGCTCCCGGTGTTTTCTTTTCTGTGGGAAACGGGTCCAAATGGCTCTTTGAGTGTTGAAGTTTGCAGACCCCTGTCGTAATCTAATCCACATATAAATTAGATTAATTGCTTTTTGAATAGATGGGCAAAAATATCTTTCTTTTAAAAAGAACTATTAGGAACCCTCCACTTTCTTTCATACACACATACACACACATATCTGTTTATGAGTCTAATTCCCACATTTTGTTCAAGAAACAGTGAAAAATCAATCTTTTGTACTTTACGTCGGATATCCCCTCTTCCTCCATCTTCCCGCCACTTTTTGATGTTGAGATAAATGCATTTCAAAACCAAATTATTAGCTTATGGCTTCATATGCAGACAAACCCAGAAAAAAATTGATTCATTCAGGAAAAGTAAACATTTTTTGTGAAACCAGTAATGGTTGCTCTTTAGTTGTACGAATAGCAGAGGGATATTCCTTCTCAGGGATAACCAAAGGTGGTATCAAAGTTGTTAACATTTATCTATTTGTATGCTTGTTTGTTAATTTGTTAATTAAATTTATATGGGCACCTAACTCACTCTTAGTGACTCCGGGTGGCTTACAACCATAAAAATCCAATTATATCTATGATATATATTTGAATTATTTCGGCGGGAAATCCTGATCAGTCCATTGCCTACTGGGCTGGGCTAAACAGTATAAAAGAGACAGGGTTTTCTCCAGCCGTTTGCTGGGTCCTCACTATGAAATAAAGAGCTGTTGCATTGAATCACTCCTGGCTTCCCAAGTCCTCATTCCCATGCCTGATCCTCAGATCTAACACTGGTGACGAGGATGGGATACTGAGGCATGAGCCAGCATGACCCAGCGAGTTTCAGAGCACCATGGCTACCTATTCTGCTCCCCCACCGTTCCAGCAGAAGACTGGAAAATGGGAGGACTACATGAACCGTTTCGAGTGTTCCCTCCAAGCCGCTGAGCTTGGCAGCATATTGGACAGGCATTTTTTCTGACACACTGTGGCAGCATTGTATATACTGTCGCCAAGGCTCTGGTAGCCCCAACCTTGGTAATGTCGGTCTCCTGGACAACCCTGCAGTTAGCGCTCAAAAGGCATTACTCTCCGGTGCCATCCAAGTACATCCATAGGATCGAATTCCGAGACCGTTTCCAGCAGAAGGATGAATTGATTAACGACTTCATCGCCGCGCTGCATGCGGCCGCCATTCTGGCCAAATTCGGAAACCTCGATGAGGCCCTGATCGAGTAAGTGATCCGAGAGGTCACCAACACCCGACTCAGGAGGTGCCTCCTAGCCCACCAGGTACTGACCCAAACGATTGTGCTGGATGAAGCATGGGCACACGAATCGTCCTCATCCGCAGTGACCACATTGCAACAACCCAGGGTGACTCAGGGGATGACAAAGGCAGCCTCTGTGCACCACAAGGAGGCCAGCCCCAACGAAGGTGAGGTGTCAGGTGAGGACGTGTGCGTGACCGAAGGGGGAAACCCAGAGAGAAGCAGCCGCAGCTGCGCCAGTTGTGGCGGCCCCCACCAACGGTCCCATTGCAGGTTCCGAGACGCAATATGCCACCACTGCGACAAGTGAGGGCATATTGCTCGAGCCTGCCGAGCGAGAAACCCAGTGAGCCGAGCGGAAAATCCAGAGAGAAAATTCCCGCCAAAGGAAATGGTGGCCAGAGATAAAAGAGCCAATCAGAGGCACCATTTTAATGGCGGCACCAAGTTCAAAAGAACTGAAGCGCACACCCTCAGCATCGACCAAGTGAGCACGGAAAAAGGGGAAAAAATCTACACGACAGTACTGATAGATGGGGGAGACTGCCCTATGGAGATTGACTCCGGCTCGCCTATCTCAATCGTCACATGGGACTGGGTTAAGCAAGCCTTCCCCAAGCTCCAGCACCGAGACCTCGACCCGCAGCGCATCCAAATCCGGGACTGCCAAAGAAAAAACCTCCCCATCGCAGGCAGGAGGGAATTCCTCGTCCGCTATGGCCAAACCGCAGCCACCTTACCTCTCACCATAGTGCATGGCCAATTCCCCAGCCGCTTGGGGATGAACTGGTTCCCTGCACTTGGCCTGAGCATCACCAGGGTGCACAACATCGCCAGCACCACAAGCGACATGACTGCCATACGAAGCGACCTCCTGACAGAATTCAAGGATGTCTTTGAGGCAGGACTGGGCAGGTACGTGGGAACTCCCATTTCATTCGGGCTCAACCCCAACGTTGCCCCAATCTGTTTAAAGGCAAGGCGGGTCCCCCTAGCACTCAAACCACCCATTTTTACACATGTTTAAATTCTGGCAGAGCTCCAAACAGGAATTTTCTGAACTTCTTCCGCAGATGCACTGAATGGGCCTTATGAACTGCCCATTGAAACGGAACACCTGGCTAGCATCGTAGACAAAATAAACAAAAGGGAGGGAATCCAGAAGAAGATTTCTTAGGCTAGCTTCATTTCCAGTTAGTGTGTGCCTGAGTGACAGCAAGCTGAAGGCTGCGCTGCTGAAATGCCGAAGGCTGGAAAACCCAGGCCTTTTAATATAACCATTGTGACCTTGAATTTCAGGATGTGACATTGATTACAGTCAATTCATATTGAGACATACTACTTGAGCCTTTCAAACATTCAGAAGGTTTAACCACGCTGCCAGCTTTCTCCATTTACAGGATGGGCTGGCAATTATTTTTGGAGGACAAGAACGGCTGATCTCCCACTGGACTCAACTACCACAAATGCAAATTCCAGGCACATTTTCTGCTCCACTTTGAAACTAGTGAACACCTACTGTTGATTCTGTTACAGCAGGTCTTTTTTATTAGCACAGCAGATATTGCCTTATGTGCAGAATGTTCCCTATGCTATTCAAGCCGAGAAAACGCAGGAAAGAAATTTCTCTTTTAACTCAGGTTGTACTGATTCCATATACTTTATGTGTATGTTGGTGCTCTAACTTTGCTTCTGTGTGTAATTTTTGTATCTCTGTATGTATGTGTGTATGCATAAAAGTGTACATGTCCAGTAAGGCATAAAGACAGATTCACACAGACACATGCACATTCATGTGCACACACACACACATCCCAGAAGGAAAGTAATCTGCTAGAATTAAAGTCAGGATAACATAATAGCAGAGAACATAGCATCCTGCAGTCCAGCCTGAGTTTCTTGCACCACGTTGCCAAATCATCTCACTCCAGATCAGATATTCTTAAGCTGGCTCAGAGTAAAGCTGGAACAAGCCAAGGACAGGAGCAGCTTGCAGACAGTGTTTGGGCATGGCCTACACCACTCCTTTGACTGAAGCACAACACCACAGCAGAGTAGATCTACAACAATCACTGTTTTGTACTTACATTCAGATATCTGAGCCATGTTAACTGCTATAATCAGCAAAAGTAGATGAGCAAGAAGATAATTTTCAATTGCTATCGAGAATATCATGGTTCATCTTTATGCCAGATTTGGAAAACACTTGGAGATTTTGTCTGTGGAGATTCTTGGTAATCCAGGTCATGGTTTGTCCCAAAGGTGCTTTTTCAAGAGGCAACTGGACTTTTTGTTTTTTCTTTGAAGACGTTTTGCTTCTCATCCAAGAAGCTTCTTCAGCTGAAAGCTTTTTGGATGAGAAGTGAAACATCTTCAAAAAACAAAACAATACCCAAAAAGTTCAGTTGCCT
>JANHFR010001127.1:119417-137279 GCA_032468015.1 Mimophis mahfalensis | reverse complement strand
GTTTCTGGCCTTCTATGTCAATATCCATCAATTTAGTTTCCAAGTTTTTTAAACCTTCATTCATGGTAACTTTAAGTTCATTAACCGTCCTTTGCAAGTCTTTTAAGGTGATAAATTGATTTAATTGAAGGTGGTCAGAAACGCTAGACCCTTGTTTCAAAGCCATATTTGTAATGTCTCTCTACATCCAAGAGATGTCACTATAATTAGGTTTCAATCTAACTTAAAAACCTTTAGACTTTAAGCACACTTAATTGGTGAAGGCATTCATTAAATCTTTGTTTGAGAGGCATATACTGTGTTATATAATGAGCTGAGAGTGATATTCAGTGGCACTGGTATCCTATAGTACCGTATGCGTACAGAGTTTGCTCTACTTGTGGATAAGCTCCACGTTCCCCCAGTATTAATGCAGAAGTTCACTCCATGAGTGAAGTTTTGCCGTTCAAATCCTAAAACCATTTTCTCACTGGTGGGAACTCTCCAGGTTTTTGTCTTCCAAATCAGAGACTATACTCCTTATTGGTGTATTTAAATTAAATGGGACAATTGATTTTGTAGCCCTCCTCCACAATGTTGGTCTGCTGGAGGAAATATTGGTTAACATACAAGCAATTCATAGCATTGTAAGAAGTCGGAGTAATCATGCATCTGTGTGGATTGCTTTACAAGGGCTTGAAGATGAAAACAGTGGCTATGTAAGGGTATAATACCACCCTTCATTTTCCTTCTTTTTAAAGAAAGACAGTGGGAACAGAGGTCCTGTAAATGTTAAAATGGCTGAGGACAATCACAGGAAACTTTAATTGAGGCAAGATGGAGAGTCTATTGTTTAGGTCATTGATACGTAAACATCACAGTCTGTACCTATGTGTGTAATTTTAGCCTAAGTCTTGAATACAGGTAGTCCTTGACTTACAACCATTTATTTAATGACCATTCAAAGTTATAACAGCACTTAAAAAATAACTTATGACAGTTTTTTACACTTAACAACCTTGCAGAATCTCCATGGTCTTGTGATCAAAATTTGGTCCCTTGGCAATTTTCTTGTATTTATGACAGTTGCAACATCCCTGGGTCATGTGATCGGTCACCTTTTGCGACCTTCTGACAAACGAAGTCAGCGGGGAAGCCAAATTCACGTAACAAGCATGTTACTAATTTAACAACTGCAGTGATTCATTTAACAACTGTGGCAAGAAAGGTCGTAAAATGAGGCACTTAGCAGCCATCTCATTTAGCAGCAAAAATGTTGGGCTCAATTATGGTCATCATTCATACCTATATTGAATATTTCAGAGTTCTTCACTCAATACCAGTCCATATTCCATCACACCGGTGTAAAACAGTGTTAGGAAAGCTATATATATCATCCACACCTAAATCACTACTGTATACTGGACGTGCAGTTAATAGCTCTTGATGCATTGAATGTTCATGTCAGATACTCCTAGAATTATTGCACAAGGTAGAAGCTCTTTAATCCTTTAGACAACTCTGGCAATGCTTAACAGGATTATTTCTTATTATAAGAAGTGACAAGTGTTTTATATTCTAATTTATTTAGATTTAGTTTGTAAGATTCAGTATAAATAAATAGAATACTAATTGACTTAGCTAACTCGGCATGCCAAGATTTAACTGAGCACTTTGGAATACTTTAATGCTATTCTATTTACTTACAGTATTTTAAAGGTGCTCTCTTAGTTTCTACTAGCCAGAAACCTGGTCACACCATGACAGTGAATCAAAAATATGTATTTTAACTGATGAAATTGATAAATTATACAAAATGGGTTATAATATTACAGAAGTTTATGTAGGGATTGGAATAGCAGTTTTAAATTAAAATTGAGCTCTTAGTTATGAGATTTTTTCAATAAGAGGATTTTTAGTTATTTATATAGACATCATGCATTGCATTCAACTTCTAGTTGAAGGAGAGGCACTTTGCCACTTTAAAATATGGACTTTGGCAGGGAGGTGCATGATTGTTCAACGCATACTGGCCTAGATTTAACTGTACTGAGCTCACAGATGTTTAAGTGAAAAAAGTACAGCCTCTTGGTTGCTGTTCTGATATTTGAATAGATATAAACTGTGGTGTACCTCTTGGATCTGCAATGGAATCAATTTTTTGTTTTGTTTTTAATTGAGCATTGATGAACTGATGGTGACTTCTGGCGGAACTGTCAGTGGAACTGGACATGGAGTTCGCAGTCACTGCGGCCCTGATCCAGGCTTACCTGTTGGAGGGCTCCTGTTGGAACCTGAGTCATCTTGGAG
This sequence comes from Mimophis mahfalensis, assembly GCA_032468015.1. Classification (NCBI taxonomy): domain Eukaryota; kingdom Metazoa; phylum Chordata; class Lepidosauria; order Squamata; genus Mimophis; species Mimophis mahfalensis. The sequence continues at coordinate 134,990 of JANHFR010001127.1, read as the reverse complement.
GGATTATGAAGTGGAGGAGAATGTCTTGGTAGGTTGGGGAGAATCACAAATCTCTCCCTGAATCAGGCATCCTTAGCCAAAGAAGCGCTAAGCAGCCGTCTGAATATGACTGCCACAAAGCTGAAGTCTGCCTGAACACAAGATTGTGCAGGAGGCAGTGTGAAACAAATGGAGCTTGTGGAGGGTGAGAAAAGTTTTTTTATATCGGGAACAACCCCTGGGAAGCTGATACCCTGTGAGTGGCTCCAAAATTTGCTGGTGGCAGATGATTGGTGTCAGAAAGGCATTATAATAAGTGAGAGTGTTTGCTGATGGTTGTGAGGACGGAGCATCTTTCATGCAAGAACAAAGGAACTGACAAATGGAATTGAGGGTAAGCTATTTATTTTGAGATTACTTAGAAAATGGAGGTGAGATTGGATGAGGCTTTTGAAAAAAAATTCTCTGCACTAAGGAGATTGATGGAACTGGAACTTGAGAGGACTGGGAACGAGACAGGGAACAACAAGGAAAACAAATGCTGAGTGGAACTCAGAGGAGGGGGAGGAGACAACATTGGAGACAAAGGGGCAGTTTGAGAATTTTCAGCGAACTAAAACCTCATTACAAAAACTAAAGCGTGCTAAAAAAAAGAAGAAAAAACTACTTAAGAATGAAAAAATTGGATAAAGGGAAGAAGATCAAAAACGGAGTCCCAAAAATATTAAAGAAAGGCTGTATGAATGACGTGGCAAAACTGTCCACACAGAGGAAAAAACAAACTGGGCAAACACAGAAGACAGGAAGCTTGGAAAGGCAGTCGGATAATCGTCAAAAATGCAGAGAATGAGATGGAAGACACGGGACTAAGATCAGAAGATTATTATTACCTCGAAAAAGAAATGGGACGATGGTTAAAGGGGCTTAAGGCAGAGTGAAATGAGAGTTGGGGGAAATAAAACAAAAATAGCATTCGAATAAAGGAAGAGGATTGGAAATTTAAGAAGCTAAAAGCAATACTTTGTGAGTTATAATCTTAGGATGAATTAATATTATGATTATTATATAGAGAGATGGTATAGAAAAAAGTGAAATAATATTACTTTAAAGTGGGTAAACAATGTTAAAATGATTTATAATAATTTTTTTTTAAAAATCCCATTTATATCCCGCCCTTCTTCAAAGACTCAGGGCGGCTTACAATGTGTTTGTAAATTGTTTAGAAATGGAACTGTTTGTTTTGTTTGTTTGTTTGTTTTATTCAATTTATATGCCGCCCTTCTCTACAACTGGAATGATTAATTGTCTTTAATATCCAAGTTAAGTATATGTAAATAGAAAGATGTCACCTAGAGGCAATAATCTCTTTTTGTTCTTTTTTCTCTCTTTCTTGATTTAAAATGGTATAAACTAATATGATAAAAGACTAGAAATGATATGGAACAAGCAGGAAGGCAATTGAAATAAGCAAATTGGTATATAGAAATTTAATGATAACTATATAAATAGAGCAATGTTATGTTTTTGATAATCTAATGTATTTGAAAGGGTTAAGAATGGTAAAATGAATTGAAATAGTAAATTGAGAAATGTTACCTAGAGACAACCTACCTTCCCTTTTTTTTTCTTTTTTTCCTCTTTCTTGATTTAAAGTTGTATAAACTATAATATGATAAAAAGATTAGAAATGATGTTGAACAAGCAGGGAGGCAACTGAAATAAGCAAACTGGTATATAGAAATCAGAAGTTTTTATAGTATCTATATAAATAGAAAAAGGTTATGTTCTTGATAATTTAATGCTATTTGAGAGGGTTAAGAATGGTAAAATGAATTGAAATGGATAATTTAGAAATGAAATTGAAGAGAATAATTATTAGCAATACTTGGTCCTGATCATGTTTATATAAACAGAGAAAGGTTATTTAGAATCAATACTTTTTTCTCTTTCTTTTTTTTCTTTTGGAAAAAAAGCTGTACAAAGACAAATATGATATAAGATAAGTCTGTGGAATTAATTTGGTTGAGAAAAGTTACTCTCTGGATAATATAAAATTAATTCAGAAGACCAACAAGATTAAACTATATTTAACTGCTTTTTTATGTGCACCCAATTTTCTTATTAGTGTCACTTATTTCTAAAGGTTAAATGAATTGAAATGAATTATTGAATAATTCTTTGTAACTATACTCACATAAACAGAGAAATGTTACCTATAATTAATTTTTTGTTCCTTTATTTTCCTCTTTGTTTGGAAAAAACTTTATAAATTAAAATGTGAGAATGATTGTAATTGTAACTGAATAGGCATCAGATGCAAGTGGTCTAAGTTTATGCAATTAATTGGATGTATAGATAAAGGGAGAAATGTTTGATATACTAGTAAATTGTTAGAATTTAGTTTTTAATAGTTATTTAAAGAGGACGGTAAGGAGGATCTTGAATTTGGAAAACGTGACAGGAATTTATGATGTATTGGATGGAGAGGAATTGACCCAAAACAGATCTGTTTGTAAAAGATTGATGTATGTAAAGAAAAAACCAATTAAAAATTATTTTAAAAAATGAACTGATGGCAGGTGTAAGCAATGAGTGGCCATTGCTGATGGCGCAGTGGTTAGATGCAGTATGCAGGCTAATTCTGCACACAATCCTGATCAAGGTTGACTCAGCCTTCCAACCTTCCAGTGGTTGTTAAAATGAGGATCCAAATTGTTGGGGGCAATATGCTAACATTGTGAATAGCCCATAGAATGCTGTAAAGCACTATGGGATGGTATATAAGTTTAAGTACTATTGCTTGGTATGCCAATTACGTAAAATTATATAAGATAATTCAAAGTATATAAGATAACGAACCCTCTTAAAAGACCATTCCAAAGAATAAGAATGGGTAATGACTGCAGTTCAGTATAAATAAGCAAAATGTTGATTAACATTGTCATAAAACATAAACTTCATAGGTTCCAAACTGTGTTTCCTGGGAATGCAGTTTGGGAAATGGAAAACAGTATTAATTGTGGAGGAGAGAATGTTCCTTAAGGAAGATAGCTTAGCATCATAAAATGGACTCTTGGCACTTCTTGTAGAAGTAGGTAGGCATACAAAATAGGATTCCAGGTGTTTGTAGCAGAGGTACCCAGACAATGAATAGATCTGGAATTTTGGGAGCATGCTGTGGATGCCCCCTGCCATATTGGCTTGAGTTTGCACATACATTTGCAAAATCAGCTGCAAATAAGAGATCTTTCCTAGGACTTTCTACCATCCCATAATCACTACATGGCTTTCCTCTCCCTTTTATAGTAATATTTTCTTCATCTCTGTTTCCTTTCAAAAGGCAGTAGAAGGTGTCATTTCTATCCTCACCTTTCCTAACGAATGTCTATCTGCCCCTAGTCATCTTTCTTTACATTTCATTTTTCCCAGTATGAAGTTATCTTTGATGAGTATAGGTGGTTAACCCTTGACAACATTAAAAAAACAAACAGGCTTTATAAGAAACGGGACAAAAAGGACAGGAAAGTGAGATTTTCAGGCACGATGTATCACAAGAGGCTATGAGGACCAGTGAAAAGATGTCTGGAAAGATTTACTACTTTAGATTTTGTTAATTTGCTTTTTTGATAAGTAACTGCATTTTGAACGATAATATTACAGAATCATTGGAGGAGATCAAATCTACTTAATATAGATATGTGTGCCTCATTACATTTTATTTTTAGGACATTTTCCATCACCTTGATCAACCCAGTCAGGAAATATTGGTATCAAATCCTTGCATTATAACAAAAACTGCTTTATATGCTTTATTAGCTGATAACCCAGTTTTGGCTGGGTATTTATGACCATGCTACAGCCTACAATTTCCAGCATTCTTTGCCCGATTTGCATGCCTTGCCTCTATTGGCTGGAGAGTCTCCAATTTGCATGCCTTGCCTGGTAACTGTCTGCACACGTGCAGTAGAGCTTGCAAGTGAAATGTCCGTGGGGCAGTGAAATGTCCACTTTGGCCCCCTTGTTGGGGAGGAAAGACCCCCTCAAAGGCTTTTATTACCCCCCTTCCAGTGCTGATCTCACAATGCTAAGGTATGTATGTGCCAAGTTTGGGCAAGATTGGTTGCTCCGTGTAGGAGCGTATGGAGCACATACACACACACACACAAACATGCTTCACCATACTTCTGTTTTATATATTCTGTTTTATATATGGTATATACTAGCTGATTACCCGGCTTTGTCGTCCTGGAGCCAGCTGCCTCCCTAAGGTTTCAAAAGGCCTCACCTCATCCCAGCCTAGACCTCCGTATCATCCAGGCCTAGACCTCCTCCTTCTCTTCTCGGCCTTCATGTCATGTGTATGAATGCCCTGTAGCCAGCTGCCTCCCTAAGGTTTCCAAAGGCTTCACCTCATCCCGGCCTAGACCTCCTCCTTCCCTGCTCGGCCCTGACCTCATGTATCATCCTGGCCTACAACTAGGTCAAGTCAGTGTTTCTGCCCTCCCAGTGCTTGTCACAAGAGGCTAAACTTTGACCGCTCTGACCTAGGAAGATACCAATGCATATGGGAGGGGGGATAGGAAAGCCTCCCCCCTCAGCATGGACTCAGGAAGGCAGAGGCAGACTTTCCCCCTCTCTGTGTGGAGCATTCCTAGCAAAGGTTGCTGGGAATTGTAGTTTGCTTTGCCTGTGGCAGGATTTTTAGGGGACACAGCCCCCCCTTGGGGGGCTAGGGCTCTCTTAACTGCCCCCCGCCCCTCCAGTGCTTTTTGCTGGAGGGTAAGTTATGTGTATGTTATGTTTGGGTCAGATTGGCCCAGCAGTTAAAAATTGTATAGAGAAAGATACACACAACACACGCACGCCACATTCTGTTTTATATATATAGATAACATGGTGCATTTTGCCATCACTTACATAAATGCTGCAAATAGCCATGAAAAGAAATTCTGCACAACTCTGGCATTCTTTAGTTTGATGGCATTAAATTTAATAGCACTTTACTAATTTTGGTTAGTATAGTAAAGTAATAACATAGCTAAAAGCAGTGTGGAAGACACATTCTGCATAAAACGTGTTGGAATCAGTAGCCTGTACAAGCTATTGATTCATAGTACAGGTCACTTGACTTACAGCTTGTCTAACAACTGTTCAAAGTTACACGCAACCACCCCAACACTATTTATGAACTTTGGTCATGTGATTGCATTTTGGGAGCTTAGAAAATGACTAACCTTTATGGCTGCTTGCAGTGTCCTGCAGTCATGTGACCACAATTTTGCAAGTTTTTTGTGGGTTTTTGATGTTTATTTCCAGTTTCTGGCAAAAAATGCTCTTTGGGAAAAATGGATTTGCATTAAGCGTTCGCTTAATGACCATCATTAAAATGCAGTTGTAACTTTGAATCTAGACATGTGATGTCTTGACTTATGACCATAATTCCAGGCTCAATTATCAAGGACTATTTGTAGTTTCATAAATAATAGCTTTGATTCTTAGAGCTTTAGCAGAACTTCCAACTGCATAATATTCTGAAATTGCTGCCTTGTTTGAGTGTGGTGTAACAGAGCATGTTCAAGCACTGACAAGCTGGTTGGGGATAGGTTTTGTTCCCTCATAGCTGGAAGAAGCCGCTGATCTTGTTTCCAAATTTTGGGTTGTTCAAACAAAGACAGTGAAAGATGAGGGGAAGATATGAGTACCTAACCTCTTCTTCATCTAATCCTGCTGGGACTCTTTTATTAAAAGTATCTAACCTGCAACTAAATTGAAACCAAAAACATAGCAGGGAGCAAGAATTAGATCAATAATATGAGCCGTGGTGGTGCAGTGGTTAGAATGCAGTATTGCATGCTACTTCTGCTGACCGCTGGCTCCCAGCAGTTTGGCAGTTCGAATCTCATCAGGCTCAAGGTTGACCCATCCTTCCATCCTTCCCAGGTCAATAAAATGAGGACCTAGACTGTTGGGGGCAATAGGCTGACTCTGTAAACCGTGTAAAGAGGGCTGTAAAGGACTGTGAAGAGATATATAAGTCTAAATATTATTGCTATCTCGTCTAACAAGATTCCCATCTCACAAGATTCCCATCAATGCTAGACTGTTTCTATAAACCTACAAAGTAGGTAATTAAATGTTATATTTTATTGTAATTCTAATTTGTGCAGAGAGCATTTGAACATAAAACTGCATATGCTCTTTTGTTTATGTCATATGCTTTTGTCATAACTGCAATCATTTTCAAGTTGTGTCTTCATGTTGTATTAGGACAGGAATAATGTATCTGCTAGCCATGGACCACTGTTGGAAGGGCCAGAGACAGTAAGTGTGCCACTTATATGTAGATGTTACTGAAGCACCACAGGCTATTCACCTGAACTCAAGCTTTTAGTCTTCAGAAGCATGATTTCCCCCCCCCCCCACACCCTGTAATGTACTTTAAGAATGGCTTGTGTAAGAATTCTTGATGCTGGCAGACTGGGATCCTGTATGCTTGAATTTAGTTTGAACATGAACATTTCTTGTTTGGTTGTGCACCGACTGATATATTTCACTATGCTAGTAGTGCAGTTCTATGTATCGGCTGCAATGCTTCTGATCTGCACAGTTATGAAATGTAAGAATGTATGTCTGAATGCTGCATCAGGAACAACTGAGAAAAAGAGTGAATTACACACATATTTTTAGCCACGTATTGAGTTATTTGGGAACAACAACAAAAACGATAATAATAGCAGCAGCAGCAGCAGAATCTTTTGTCCAGATTCTGTTGAGTTGTGTTCAAAAGCCCCATGAAAAGATTATAATCTTTCATCAGTATTTTCATTGGTAGTTCAACATCTGTGGATTGTTAAAATAAATTATTACATAGGCCTGCTTTAATTTAGATTAGTTTGGATTATGGCCCAGTATTTTCAATCAGGATATAATTCCTGCATGCTGCTTAGATTGCTTGCACCACAGCCTGCCCTACTAAATATTTTCCAGTAAGCAGCTTTTTTACCAAAATCATTATATCACTTAAAGGATTTATTTTGCATTCTCCCCACCCCTCCACTTTTTTTTTTTTTTTTTTTTTTGGAGGGAGGGCTTTTGTGTCTATCCACCCTACCCATCTGGGCAGAATATAGTTCAACTGAACATATAGAGACTCAGTAACTAAGTTCTGATCACATTCTTAGGCAGAACTGGTAATATGTGAGTATAAGGTAGATTTCTTTTCATTTAAAATAGATGGTATGTGTGTGTAAATGCTCAGATTAATAGCTGTAAGCATGGCATTTGCATTTCTAGTTTGTGGATTTTTTATTGTGTCTCTGTTGTTAAATGTATATTTGAGTAATGACTGGTTTGGTTATTTTGTAGACAGCTATTCATATTGATAGAATGGTGGTATGAAAACATGTTAGCATATGGAAATAAATTTGTATAGAAACAATTGATTTAGCATTGTATTTGTTTCTAAAATATTGGATAAAGAGTAATACTATCTCAATGTTATATTAAAAGATACGTTAAAATTAGAGCTTTTCATCATAATATATATAAGGTTTAGATTTTATCTATTTTTATATAATACAGTGTTTAGCTCCCACACGAGATAATCCGTTTTAATTTGCTAATTTGGATTAGAAATAAATCATAGTATCTTGCATGCAAGCAGTCAATCTAGGTTTCGGGCATTTAACTAACAGAATTGGATGACACTCTGATTCCCTGGGTCATGAGATATTATATGTGCAATTCAAATATAGATTCACACTTTAACTTTTCTAGTGATTAATAATTAATCATATTTCAATTTGATTGTTCATCTTGTATAGTATAGTGTTGTTACTTTTAGTTCCCCATTTCATAAAATGTAAGAAATGTTCAGTTGTTTCCTACTTTTTATTGATTTTGCCATTATTATTTTACTGGATTTTGTTTTTAAGTAAACTTTACTTTCTTCCTTTTGTGCATTTTTATGAGAATCCTTTTTATAAACACACACAACATTTTGTTTGGTTAGTCTGTTCTTGTATGAGAATATTTTTTTGACAACGCAAAAACACATTTGACTTTTCATTTCATACATTATAAATATTTAATAACAGTATCCTATAATAAGATCTGGCTTAATTATAAACAATACAAAATAGTGAAATAAAATTATAACACATTTCTGATTAGTTTGAAAAATATTTTTATGCATTATGTGTTCTTAAAGATTTATTTGGTTTTATTTATTTGGCTCTATCCAGACTTTCTCTTGTCAGGAGTGTATGAAAGTTTTTGCATTTCTTGATAAAGCAAGTAATCTTATAATGACTGTTGCAGAATTTTCATTTGCATTACTACCAAATTATATTGAGTCTATACTACATATTTCAGAATATTTAATGGGAAATGATAATAACTTTTCACATTATCAGTTGATTTCTCAGTAAATAGCAGGAATAGTTCAATATTTTTCTATTTAAGGCATTTACAGTATCAATATTTGTTTCAGTGTATTTGAATTATAAAATGTGCATTAATGAACAATTGGCTGTTTTTCAAATTAATGCTTGTTTTTGAAATAATTTCTCATGATATTATATATCATAAATATGTCTATAGTTTTTCTTTCTTAGAAACCATATTGTGTTCATTTATTTTCATTCATCCCATTTTACTAAGCTATTTTCCATTTAATTTACTCATAAATAATTGAACATAAGAGTATAGATAGCTATACATAGGACTTCATAGATACATCCATATTACTGGCCTATGACATTAAAACATGGTACAATATCTACTATTTGGGAGGGTGGGAGTGAATAATTTTTTAAAAAGAAAGCAAACATGGCTCTCTGGTGAGCGGTCAAATTGTTATAGCACCATATAATTATTCTTGTGGTAAGAAATGTTGATCTTCTTAAATCTTTTCTAGATAAGGCAAAGCTTTGGGGTTTGGGGTTTTTTTTAAAAAAAAATGAAATTTCTAAATGTAATCACCTGATTACATTTAATTGTTTGAAAGTGGACTTGAGGTGTGATAGAAGTATACATGATTGATTAACTTTTAATATACAAAAACCTTTGATGTTTGATTGAAAGGGGGAAAAAGCATTTCATTCTACTGTATTGGGTTAGATGTGAATTCAACTAAATTGATGAAAGACCATCTCTGGTGGGAACACCATAACCCAAAGATCAGCTTAACTTCACATTGTACATTAACTGCTACCCTGCTACCCTGCTACCCTGAGATCAGTCTTATTTTAATTCTCCCAAATTTTTCTAATCCTTCATTGGTATGATTGAACTACACAATCAAGGTTACTGCAATTTTATTTTTATTTCCATGCCACCCTCAAAACTTTTTTTTTTCTTATCATAGTAAACAATTTCTGATCAAGCTCAGTTTTGACCATTTTGACTAATAGGAGTCCAAGATCTGTGGTAGGATGGTCTTTCACATTGTCTAGTGCATGAATCTCTTGAACTGAAATTTCCATGGTTTGAACTAAGGCACCTTCTGCATGCAATTTCCTTGAACAGTAAGTGGCAATGCTTAGTGCAGAGTCATTTTTTTTCATAAGCACGTGGGATTTGAATTTGGATCTCCTCATTCCTAGTCTAACAATGATATCTCATTAATTCTTTGAATATTGAATGTATGGTATGACAAAGCTCAAATATTTAAATATATACTATTTGATTATAATGAGCAAAAGTAGCATATTGCATAAACATGTACTGAGAATGAGATCCAACACAAATTTCACAAAGGAAAATCTACTCTTTGTACCTGTGTAGATAAACTTGTTCATAAAACTCAATATCAGATATTTAGACTGTTTATCTTTCTTTATAACTAGGTTATGTGGGTATGTAACCTATGTCGGAAGCAACAAGAAATCCTAACTAAATCTGGAGCATGGTTTTTCGGGAGTGGTCCACAACAGCCATCCAGTCATGATGGTACACTGAGTGACACAGCTACTGGTGCTGGTTCAGAATCTCCTAGAGAAAAGAAAGCTAGGCTTCAGGAACGGTCACGATCTCAAATACCCCTAAGCACAGCAGCTGCAACTGCACAAGAAATATCCTCTGGTGTGCAAGCAAACAGAAAGAAAGTCCCAGAAGTATCGCAACAAACTATGGGCCTGGAACAGAAACAAACTGCTTCAAGATCTAGAAGTGAACCCCCAAGAGAGAGGTAATATTGATGCTAATGGATTCTTCGTGAATAATTATGGGAAAACCACAACTATAAGATTAGGCAGTATGAAGGGTTTGTTGCAAATGAAGAAAGTTATCTGTCCTTTATCATGGAATAGAAGTTGATTGTCAATGACTGAAGCATCAATGGGAGAGGAGGAGAACTTTGAGATTGCCTTCAACAGCTATTGTTGAACATACTCAACAGAGACTGAGGGAGGAATTCCAGTTGCCTCTTCTAGTAAATGAGAAGAGTGAGGGCAGAGAAGGCAAGCTTAGTAGAAATCAGAAGATGGAATAAAAAGGAAAAATGATCTGGTTTCCCCCGCCCCAAAATATACATGTGCATGATCAACACAAGAACTCACATTGCTTGACTTAAGAAAAATCCATGTTTTGAATTGAGAGGAAAACCCACTGTTCATCCTGCTAATGTTGTCTTCTTACTCCTCTCCATAATGCATTCTTTCCTTTACATCTTTTCCCCAGTGATCATATATGGTGTGTTTTTGAAGCAATATATTGTGGTCATAGTGACTGTATGTGTAGAACATCTGTAGAGTGCATTCTAAGTGCTCCAGAAAGCCGTGCCTGCATCTCAAACTGGCACTCAGAATGGCTTAACAATACAGGTACTCTTTGATATACAACCACAATTGAGGCCAACATTTTTGCTGCTAAGTGAGACAGCTGTTGAGTGAGTTTTGCCCTATTTTATGAACTTGCTTGCTACAGTTGTTAAGTGAATCACTGCAGGTATTAAATTAGTAACATGATTGTTAAGTGAATTGGACTTCCCCACTGATTTGTTTGTCCAAAGGTCATGAAGGGGGGTCACATAACCCCAGAACACTGCAACCATTGTAAATATAAACTAGTTGCCAAGCATCTGAATTTTGATCATGTGACTACAGGGATGCTACAGTGGTCATAAGTGTGAAAACGGTCATAAGTCCTTTTTTCAGTGCTGTTGTAACTTTGAACAGTCCTAAATGGACTGTTGTAAGTCAAAGACTTACTGTATGGCCTGTATGGCCGATTATGCACATGATTATTTAAGACTTAATTAACAATGTGTACAAGTAACCATTAATAATGTGTGATTAAATAAAGATGGAAAATGGACAAGGTATGTCAAAACTCTTAAAATCATTAAATGAAACCAGGTATCATCATACCTACAGTCTAAAAGCAATAAAATCTGGGTTTGTTTTTTTAAAAAAGATCTTAGTGCCAGAAAAAATAAAGTAAAAGTTACAGATAAATTCTTTATAAGGAAAGGATTTTATAATCAGCCTTCTATTTGTTGCCACTCTGAAATAGGGGTTCTAGAAATAGGGCCTTTAAAGACTGTTTCAAGGCATGGGCAAATTTTAAAGGGGAGAAGAGTATCCTTCTGAAACCATGGTTAAAAATTTTTAGTTTTTAAAAATTAATAGTAGTACAGTGGAACCTCAGTTTTTGACCTCTTCCATTCACGACCAAATCGGTTCCTGACCAAAAAGCCAGCCGAGTTTTGAATCAGTTCCCAACTCAAAATTTAGTTGGCGAACAGAAACGGCATGGAAAGATTCCTTTCCGTGCTGTTTTCCCTTTCCATGCATGTGCAGAATTGTCTGCACATGTGCAGTGAGTGTGACTTCAGAACATGACCAAATTGGTTCGTGCCACAGTCACGGAACAGATTGTGGTCGTGAACTAACGTTTGATTGTATGTAAAATTTGGTCTAGGAATAGTTCTGGAACAATTATAGATCATAAATCATTAATGTGACATAATTATATTAGAACAATCTCTTCCAGCAAGTTCATTATCATATTTTGAACTATTGTATTTTCCACGTATTGTTTGAAATGTTCCAATATAAGAACTGCAATAATCCGTATGAGAATTTTCCAATGTATGAATAACTTTAATTAAGAAACAGAGTTCCAGATAGCATATTCATGTAGTTAAAATATTTTTAAGATTAATTTAAAAAACAGTATTTTAGCAACTCTACCTTCTACAAAAGGGTAATTAAGGATGTTAGAAAATTAATTGTCCTGAACTGAATATAATTTAATAACTTGCATCTATGCAGACGTATATCATGGAAGTCATTAAATAAAAGGATCCAGCATTTTCTTCTGCTGTACGAAAGTGGTAATAAATCTTACTCCTTCCTTCCAAATATTGCTGGGTCAAAACCCCTGGCCCACCAATGACCAAAACTAGTTTAAGAATAGTAATAAACAAAATCCTGGCTGAATATTGTGCCTGGTCATATTGGTGCTTTAGAACCCGTGCACTTCCTAGAAGTGGGTCAGCTGGCCAGGAACTAAATGTTCTTTTCCAGAAAGGAAAGGAACAAGTTCCTAGAAGATCCAATGGTTGCTTGGTGGGATTAGGAACAAGTGGGAATTTCTATCTGAGTAATAATTACACTCAGTCACACTGAAATAACACTGAAGATATTGTTCTAACTGACGTTTCTTGCTTGAAGAAATACATCAAAATAGCATCAGTTGGCTGCGGACTAGCATTACTTTTCAGACAGGCATTAAGATAATTTTCTACAAATAATTTAAACTTTTTTATTTTATTTATGTAGAATGCAATGGAGTGAGTAGTTTTGGGTGCTCCAGAATTTGTCTATGCAAGGCCTCTCTTGCATGGGCTGCCCTGGTTGCAGTATTCTTCCAAGTGCAATTCACAGTATTGGTTATTAGTTTTAAAGCCTACAAAGTGACTTGCAGGATCATCTGTCTTTGAGGGCTTCTGCCCATTCCACCAAATCTTAACTGAATCTTGGTCCCCTCTATCAAACAGTACTATCTCGCAGGACTAAGGAAGTGTGTCTTCTCTTGCTGCATCTGCTATATGGAACAGCCTCTCCCTGAAATTCAAATGGTTCCACCCTCTTGGCCTAGTCTAGGACAACTCACCGCAGCCAACTAGCCATGGCCATCTTACCATAACCAACTCTCTGCAGGACAACTTGCTGTGGCCAACTTGTTGCAGGACAACTTGCCATGGGACAATTCTACACAGGATAACTCAATGCAGTAAATGTTATCCGACACTGTTTCTTCAACATTATATTCATTTTTATCCATTTTCACAAAAATGGAAATAGTCGAAGAAACAATGGCAGATAAACATTTATCACATTGAGTTATCCTGTGTGGAATTGTCCCATGGCAAATTGTCCCATGGTGAGTTGGCGGCAATGAGTTGTTTATAGCAAGCTGGCAGTGGTAAGATGGCCATGGCGAGTTGGCCACACCAAGTTGTCCCATTCTGTCTTGGCATTCCAGAGAGCTGTTAAGATCTGCCTTTCCTCCCTGAGCATTGCGTGTCGGGGGGGGGGCATGTACTTGTATTTGTTACTATGGAATTGCTGTGTTTTTTCTTTTTTGCTTACACAGGATTATTTTCATCAGTTGATGTGGGTGGGAGGGTTATATTAGATGGATTGCTCACTGCCCAGAGTTAGGTATTCAAGATGGGCATTTATATAAAATTTCTAAATACTTAACTTTCTCTTACCTCCTCATTATATCAGGAAGAAGATACCCACTGCTTTTGAGCAAAATGGAAAAGGAGGTGTGAAAATTGAGCGCAAACGTGTGCCAAAGTCTTCACTACAACAGAGTGAAGGACAAACAGACGAGAAGGGAAGCAAAGAAAGGCGTGATGGGAGAAGGTTAGAGAAAGGGAGGTCTCAAGATTACTCTGACTTCCCTCCCCATTTTGAGGAAAGCAAGGCAGTTAATGAGGAAAAACTGAGGAAAGAAGACGAATATACCAGGTATAGGAGCGATCCAAATCTTGCAAGGTACCCTGTGAAACCCCATCCTGAAGAGCAGCAGATGCGCATGCATGCAAAAGTTTCAAAAGTGCGGCATGAGAGAAGACACAGTGATGTTGCCTTGCCTCACACTGAAGTTGAGGAGCCTGAGGTGCCTGAGAATAACCTTGGAAAGCATTCACAGTTGCAAGGAACTCAGGATACAAAATCCCATGTGGATGCCCAGAGGACATATCCAATAGAAAGAATAGGTGATGTCAGGATTTCTGTTTCTAAACAATTAATTTCTCATACCCCATCAATGCCCCGCCATAGCATGGTTCTTACAGAACATCTAGAATCCAAAAATCATGATTCCTTTAAAGCACAAACTCGCTTAGATCCCAGCTCTGCAATTCTCAGTCGGAAAGCAAAGCGAGAGAAAATAGAAACCATGCTAAGAAATGATTCCCTTAGTTCTGATCAGTCAGAATCAGTGCGACCATCTCCCCCAAAACCTCATAGATCAAAGCGTGGTGGGAAAAAAAGGCAGATGTCTGTCAGCAGCTCTGAGGAAGAAGGAGCGTCAACACCTGAATACACCAGCTGTGATGATGTAGAAATAGAAAGTGAAAGTGTCAGTGAAAAAGGTAAGCCTTTCTTTAAAAAAAAAAAAGAAAACAAAAAGTAGTATACAGTGGAACCTTGGGTTCACAACCAATTCGGGTTCCAACCCGAAAATCCAGCTGAGTTTTGGAGCGGTTTACGAACCAAAACTTGGCTTCTGAACAAAAAACAGCATGGAAAGCTTCCTTTCCACGCTGTTTTCCCATCTGCGTGTGGGCAGAATTGCCTGCACATGCACAGTGAGCATCACCTTGGGACGCAACCAATTTGGGTCACGACCTCAATCCCGGAACTGATTGCGTTCACAACCCAAGGTTCCACTGTACATGCCTGAAATCTGTATGTGTGTATGTATATATACATATTCTCCATGCACCAATTCTTACATGGTTGTTATATTAGTGTTATTAATGCTAATATGGTGAAGGTGTTGAAGGGGTAACTTTTTAAAATCTGAAGTACTGCAAATGCTTATGGATTGGGTTAAATCTTGGTAAGAAAATTATGGTTATTAAAATACTATTTCTTTGATGGCCAGTGAAAATAAGCAGTAAGGACTACATACCAATTATATCTTCCCTCCTTTTCTTTGTTTTCCTCACCTCTTTTCTTCCCTGTCTTCTGCCTAGTTTGTGTGTTTAGATGACATGCTCTTTTCTTTCTTTTTCCCCTAAAATTATTGCATTATGGACATGAAATGTATCTCTGAAAAAGTGTAGCTCATACTCTGATGTGATTTGTACTTATTCCACATAAAAATTTAATATAAAACAGTGTTAAGGATGCTGAGAAAAGTGAAATGCAATGTGCCCCCCCACCCCGATCTCAAAATGGCAAATGCTTCCCTCCCCCCATTTCACTAAATAGTTACAGCAATTTGATTATGGATTCTCCACTAGCTCTCAATACCACCAGTTGCAACATTAATCCTGCCGGCTTCAGCTCCCCACCGCCCAGTTCGCGCTCACAGAGTTGGCCTCCTCCGGGTGCCGTCAGCCAAACA